>VWYP01030171.1:74923-89408 GCA_013400435.1 Pycnonotus jocosus
TGGCCTGAGATTTGAGCAAAAATCCATTATTTGGTGTCCTCAACAAATCAGGAAAAGGTTCATTAAAAAGTTTAATAGACTTTAGAGAGAATGTAAATGTATACTGAGAGTATCAAGAGACTGAGAGTGGGAATGGAATGATATCACCACTGTAAGCAGCACTATCAGCACTAGGGTGGGTAATAGACTAATGGGGATTTCTGATGGAACAAGCCACAGCAAACATCCTTCAATACAGTATGTAAGAACAGAGAATACAGCTTCAGAAAATATCCACAGCACTTAGAAAGTGCGTAGGTCTTTTCTTTAATCAGATAAAGAATGCTGAGATAACATGCTGTGTTAAGCCAACACCTAATATGCTGAAATATTGCCTTAAATACTTGTCAATTTTTGGGTTTTTTTTTTTTCTGGAAAGGGACTGGATCTTATTAGTGACGCTTTTGCAAGGAATGTCAGTTTGAATCTTTCCTATGACCCCAACACAGAGATATTCAGATTTACTAATGGACTCCTGGGAATAACTACGAAAATAACTGCTACCCTCTTGAGCAGAATAAGGAGAAAGAGCATGCCCTGCTTATTTTGAAACTACAGATCTGCATCTGTCTGTACTGACAGCTTCAACTTAAAATTGGAAAAGGTGGCATTGCTTGTAACAGACTTGAACCATATCTGTTCCTCTTATATCTGGCTGAGAGCTAGCCCTGAGATGAGTTGCACAGTAGGTCAACAATAGCAGAAGGTCAAGCAAAATGGGACCAGGGAATTTTACTGGAATTTAAGATTCCATACTAATGACTTTGGAGAATTCGCAGGCTGAGATACTCTCTGCAAAGGAAGCCATATAGACACAGAGCATTGCCATCAAATTAGATTTATTTCTGTATTTCCTGCTGGCTGGTTATTAAAGCTCTTAATTTGTTTTTTTTCCCATGTTTTCAGTGAAGAGTGAACTTACCAGAATAAATGTTAGAACCCCATCTTGAAAAGTCTTTTTGTGCTCTGAATTCACAAAATGCCAAATGTGTATTAGATATTTAGGATGAGAAAGGCTTTCTTTAATTGTTTTGTTTACATAATTAGATGCCAGGTCATTAACAGAAGGCTCTCTTCTGAATGGTAGAAGATATACCAACAGTTCAACAACAGTTGCACTCTAAAGGTTTTGGTTTACCTTTATTCCTGATTAACCATTTTCACAGATGTATGATTTCAGAAAAAAAAATAGTGAGTACCCT
Source organism: Pycnonotus jocosus (assembly GCA_013400435.1). Lineage (NCBI taxonomy): Eukaryota > Metazoa > Chordata > Aves > Passeriformes > Pycnonotidae > Pycnonotus > Pycnonotus jocosus. The sequence goes on from VWYP01030171.1 coordinate 76,165, forward strand.
TTCAAAGATAATGGTGGACAGAATATTGTACTTGACCTATGCCCTAAAATTTCTGTTGACCTTTTCTTTGAAGAATTCCAGTACCCTATTATTTGAATTGTAGGTTTGGAAATAGATGGGGAAAAAGAAGTCTTTTGTAAGATGCATCTCCTTTGTTGCTCCTGTAAAAATCCATCAGAAACATGCCATGCCATGTTGTCTTTGAGAAAAGTCGAGCTTCACTCCAAGAAACAGGGCAGCCCCCTTTACAGTGCCTTTGGCACTCTCTGATGCTGGAGCCAAACCCTGTGAAAGAAGAAAAATATATTAAGAACAGAGAGACGGATGGGAGACAAGGATATTCGGAAGGAGGGCTAGGTGGGAGATGAGCTGGACTTTTACTCAGAACCACAACAGAAAATTGATTGTTCGTAATTAGCTGCCTACAGAGGTTGAATGTGCAAGACAAAATCTTACTTCTGAATGGAAAAAAACTTTGCCAAGCACCCATGAAGAAACTTCTGCAATCCTACAGTGGACCAAGGACCAGAAGGAACATACGACTGTACCTGCTGCACCTCTTCCCTCCCCGTGCTACAGAACCAGCCACCCTAGGCTGTGACCAGTATTCCCTGACAGCACCAAACAATCCTAAGCTGAAAACACTGATGCTGATAGAAGAAGCTTTCCTGTAAAACTTTACGTCTAAGTCAGACATAGAGGTGCTGTAGAGAAGTACAGAACAGAATTCCTTCTCTGTCATAATCCCATCCTTGTCCTATTTTACTAAAATGCAAGAAAAGTTAATGGCAGTGGCAATGGTGGTGTTTTTGTTGTTTGTTTGAAGTGGTCAGTGCTTCCTAGGAATGGATGTGAGAGCACAGCCTTCACTTTTCACAGGCCAATGAGCTCACTATATTTACAATAAATTCTTAGGGGGCTGAAGATGAAATACCAGAATCATCTCCCTCTGTGGCTTGCATGTACTGAAATTTAAGTGGAGGCTGATTTGTGCTGACATTCCTTTCTACTTTCCAAGGCTCGTAATGACTAATACTTCAGTAGGTACTATACTAAAAGCTTCCACTTTCTCCAACAATAAAATTCAAGGATCCATTCAAATTAGAAGCCTCCTCTGGAAAATTATTTTGATGTGTAAGGATGTTGTAAAATAAAGATTACAGAAAAATAATTTACATTATTTATGTTTATTTGATTTTTCCTTCTAAGACTAGATAGCTATTGATAGACTGTAACTTTTAATTAGTAGTAAAAGAACTAGAAAGAAGATGTGAAACCAGAAAAAAAAAAAAAAAAAGAACTAGAATAAAGACTAGAAAGAAAAGTGGTTTTTACTGTCAAATTTAGGTTTCATCCTAATAGGACACAAAATTGTAATTTGAATCCCCATGCTCAGTAACTGAAATTTAACACCTTGGAAATTATTTTTGGGTTTGTGTTCCTGGGTTTTTTCTTTTTCTCAGAAGAAACAGAGGATCATCTGGAAAATATTCCACCCTTTGATCCAATACACATCAATTTTAGACCTACCTTAACAGCTTTAAGGGTGGAATTCCTTATTTCCAGCCTTCCCTCTGTTATCAGAACAAATAGAAGTTTCTGTTTACCAGAAGTCAAATGATTTGCAGATGACAGTCAAAAAGGAATTTATAAAGTCTCTGTTCCATGATCCTCTTAGCTTAAAAAAAAATCTCCAAACTGACATTTCCAATATTTTCAAGAATGCATAAAAAATCTAAAGCTCCACCCTGAAGTTTTGCCTTTTTTTCCTTCTATCCTTTTGTTCCCAAATATGTTCAAAATATTCCATCCCTTGATTCTATTGTAAATATGAATTCACATGTCATATACAGAGCCAGAGCTCTTTGTAATTTATGGGTATTTTAATGGTAAACTTGTTACGAGAGCACCTTTTCTTCCCTTTAAACTACTCTCAAGAACAGAGCCAGCTGTGAATACCAAGCTCTTGGCCTCTGTAATACTCTTCCTTGCGTGTGTGTGTTTTTATGGTCTGCTCTTGCAAGTCTTGCTTGCTTTGGGTAATCGTCCCTTACATCAGTATTTAAACAGAAGTGAGTGGAACTTCTTACATAAGACACCACTTGACGTGAGCAGCGGATGATAAAGCCAGGCTCTTTGTAGGCATTGCAGGATGTGATTTTTTTCCCTTGCAACAATAGCACACTTCAAAAGAAAGGGCTGGAAAGCAAGTGTTCTTTGAGCACCAGCCTTTTTGAAGCCACAAGCTGAAGTCTCGAGTCCTAAATCAGTGCGCACAGCCTTCATGCAGAGCACAGATCACCTTTTACCATCCTGTAGCATTGCATTCATTTGTTAGTCCTTAGGAGCAATCCTATTTGTGAATAGGGATTTCTTCTGAGTTGTATTTGTCAAGCATTCATTTCCAAAATAAACTGGCTCAGGTTATTAGGTGGTATGAAGTGGTATAACTCTAAATATGTTAAAAGACTATGGGTATCTGATGTTATACACACAACCTTAACTGCTATATTAAAAGATTGCTCTGTGCAGCCTGCAAATTTCAGCATGTGGTACAATAACAATGTCCAGATTTTCCAGCTTTTAGGTATTATGTATGTGAAAAGTCATATGAAAAATGGACAGGACACAGGATCTTTTCAATATTGCTTGTATTTGAGAAGCATTAAATGCAAACAAGTGTGAACCTGTAAGGAAGTTTCTTAAGACTGAAGAATATTATTGCCCCAAAATTCCAAAAAGCCCAGACTCATACTTCTACAACCTTCATATAAATCCTCAGAAGAAAAAAAAAAAAATTTCTTCATGTCTTGTATGTTGACCTGAGACTCAAGGAGACATGACTGATCTTGATGGCTGAGGACTTCATAAACCACATGAAACACAAAATACCACATACCTAGCAAAGGAAGCATCGTTAGAAAAGCTGACAATTCTTCGCATCCCCTTCTTCTTGCTCATTAACACCAGTATTATTTGTCATTTATATTTCAAATCAAAGTAGATTTCTCTTTTTCCCCCTATGAATGAACATGTAGATTTTATACACACCTTTCAGAAATCAGGTTTTAAATGTGTGCCATAAAACCTGGAGAAAAGATCTAGAGCTTGCCCTGAAAGTAGGGATGCTCTTTCCAGAGGTGTTTGCTTCAACTTTGCGTGGCCAACGAGGTGCACCCAGCCAGACAGACATGAGACAGATTCCAGCAGAGGATGGATAGATGTGTGAAGTAAACCTGCTTGTCTTCATGAGCGTCCAGGGAAAGAGAACTCCAGGCTCTGCCTGTACAGCTCAGCAATTCTATAGACACTGAGGTCCCCTTGGAGAGTCACCCAGCCACTTTTGTGCTGCACAAATGAGAAGCTGAGCAACAAAGACTCCATCCTACCAGTTTATTCATATGACACTGTGAACCAGCCTGCAAGGATTAGAAAATGTTTAGAATCAGAAATAACTCCAGGTGAAGGCCTTTGATTGCCACAGTGGGTTGCAAACTGTAACAGGCAAGCACAAGAGATCACATAACCTTACGAAACATTCCAGGACAGCTAAATGAATACTTCCCTTGCACAATTTGAGAAAAGTTCATCTCTAAAGCATGACATGAAAACTCTTGCTCAATACTGTTGTTTTCATTTGAACTCAAAATGAATAAACAGACCCAAAGGAGTCTGGCTTTAGGGCAATTGCCTGCATAGGTACTCAAGTGATACAGATAGCTCTGTAATGAAATGCAACCTGGCCAGCTACTTCAGAGTACAGCATTCATTGTTGTGATACCTAAAGAAAAAACATTCCTCATGAATTGCCTTATGAAGATGTATTTCACTCTGTTCTTACAGGTAGGAAGATCTCGGTACAGCACCAACTCCCAGGCCTGAGCATTGTCATCAGAGCTGTGGCAGTAGGAGTCATTACACTGTGCCAACACAACAGATCAGCTAATATCAGAAGACACCTCAATGTTGTATATTCATGAAAAAAAAAATACACTAAGCAAGAAAGAGGCCTTTATTTTTCTAGTAAAAGAAGCTTTTTCTTATATTTTAGACTACATCTCAAGGAAACAAGTATGTTTTACACTTATACCTCAAGGAAAATTTTATATAGAAAATTATATATAGGTCATAATTCTTTTCTATAGCAGGGTCCCTAGGTTTTGATTGAATAATTTTCCCAGATATCCATAATGTCTTTTATCCTTTGAATATCCAACTGAATTGCCAACTCAGATAATTCAGGATACCATGGGAATTAATAGTCAGAAAATGAGATATTGTCTAGAAGGCATAATACAGTAAGCAGAGGACATTTTATCTGTTTATCTCTTCCTACATCACCAAACACCATTCAAAGTGGGAAGTGTTATTTTTAGGGAGATTTTTTAGCACAATCTACAGACACTTTAATTAAATATGCCAGTATTTCACTAATTCTCAGTTAAATATTCTTAATTTGATTTGTAATAGCTAAGTCATCTATATTTGAATGCAAATCTCTCTCATTGAAACACTTGACACCAAACACCGTTTTCAGAATTACTGAACATGATACTACTGTTAATCCTAATAACTAACTCATGCTTTAATTGCAATAGTTTAAGATACCTTAGTTTCCTTTCAGAGCTTGCCAACAGGGGCATGGAAATCAGAGGCAAAAAAGAAAGACAGATACAGTAAAAGGAGGCACAATGAAAGATTGCTTTGATTTTGGTAGCTCCATCTGAGTCCTTCATACTCTGAATCTGCTGGATTTTGATTGAGTTACACATTGCCAATCTATGCTATGAGTTATATTCATAATAAGGTGATTTTGTAAATCAGTCCAAAAAAATTGTGCAAGGTATCTGGTTGCAGATACAGAACTAAGTTTAAAAAAAAAAAATCTGAATTATCATTTTGAAGAGACACTTTTATTCCAGATAATTTAAATTTATTCCAGGTATATTTATAAAACTACAAACTCCTGAAATTGTTATTAAAGAGGATGGGGCTAGGAGTAGTAGGAGAAGGATTTTTCATTAACTAAAAACAAAAACATGCTTGAATTAGTTTAAGGTTCAATCCTGCAAGTTGCCAAGAGTTCTGGTCCCAATTCAGTAAATTACTTAAGCATGAGCTTAAGTTTTAGGCACATCATCAATTCCAAAGAAATTATCTGACTCACACATCCCTAATAAATATCTGGGCTAGAGCCAGAGATCTCAGCACTCACTAGTATTAAGACATTTGTTTCCTAATTGACCTAATAGTGATAGGTAGATTGCACAGAGAATAAAACCTGCTGCAGAGCTCCTTGCAAGGTGGGAGTCACAGCTGGCTCTGCTGTAGCCCACACACCTCACCGTGTGACTCGACTGTCCCTGCCATGGTACAAAGCTGGCCACAGTGTTCCTGCCCTCCCAATGTTCCCCCGTCCCAGGGTGAATCATGTTCAGTGTTGCTGAAATTCCTAGTTATCCAAACAAGCAATAATAGAAACATTTGAACAGAAAGAATTTTTGAGTCATGTAGGTGGTTTTCTTGTGTGGGAATCTACCCGCTTTGTGTCTATGTGATTAGGAAAGTCAGCTTCATTTTCCTCTGGCTGCCTGAGGCAGGCAACAAAAAGCGTGTTCATGCTCCTATTGCTTCCTCCTCTCAGCAACACAGAAGGGAAAAGATTATTAACATTTGTGTCATAGTCAGGTTAAGGGAACACAGTCCCTATCTGTAATGCATCACTTTTTACCAGTAGGAAATTTTTCCAAAATTTTACATTGCCCTCGCTGAACTCACTCATCCAGCTATATGAAGAAAGTGCTGCCCAGTGACAAAGAATCATGCTAGGATACCAGAAGCATTGTTCTGGTGGTGTTCAGCAATACACCAAACCCTCATCAGACATGGTATCTGCCTAAAACTGACTAGATTGACGAAAAAAAGGAACTGAGTAGAGGTGAGGAAGACAGTGCAATAAGACTGTACCATTTGCTATTTGTGCCCTGCTGGTGTCTGGCAAGCTTAGACAGAAATTGTACAACACAAGAGTTTTCATGAAAGACCAGAAAAGAGCAATTAGCTTTGGAGAGTTTCATAAAGCAAACATGAGGAGTAGCATGTGCTCTAGTCCAAAAGGGTTACTTCAAAAAATTTAAAAAAAAACAGGCAAGAGACCTGAGTACCACAGGCACAGAAAAGACAGCAGACAGTAGCTTCTCATGGCAGCATGAAAATGATCTGACTTGGGGAGAAACAAGCTGGGATGAGGTTTTAGTTGCAAATCTGAAGTAAAGCATCAGATCTGGAATGAATCAAGAAACGAGGAGGGAGAATAAGGACAGCAATCCCTCAGATATGTTGAAAGCCCAGTGAGGACACGATTTCAAAAACAGCAGGCTGTGAACATGATTGTGTTGAAGATGGCTGATGAGCCAAAACCCTGGTCAGTCATGCTGGCTGAGCAGGAGTGGAGCAGAGGGAGAGAACTCGGCTGGGACAGGGGATCTCTACAGCTCAGCATGAGCCCAGAGATGGCAAGCGGAAGGTTTTCATGCCAGAAAATGGGACAGGCTTTCATGGGAAGTATTACTATAAAAAAAAAAAAAAAAAAAAAATTCCTGTGAGAAGATGGATGTGCTGGATATTAGGAATAGAATTTAAACCTTTCCCAGTCCTGCTCAGCTTCGACACCATGCTGACAACAGCACCTTTCAACAGGTATTTCAGGGGGAACTTCACCCAGCACCCAAGAGATTTCATTAAAGTCAATATGACAAACAGTGACATCTTTCCAGAAGAGAGCTTAACAACAGGTTTGCATCAGTTTTGTGAGCAGCCCTTGGGCTGCATTTTCAATCTAAGTACACAGAACGATGTCTGTTGAAAGTGCTGTGCTGAAACTGGTGACATCACCAGAGGCACAGGATGGGAACTGCCTTCATGCTGCTCTCAGCAGCCTTAATAGAAAAATGATTAATCAAAAGTGCAAAAAAAAGTTGTCATACTGTCTCAGCTCTTTTACCATCAAATTATACTGCCTATGTTACTTATTAGTTCTGGACTGACTTTTCTATTTTTAATATAAACAAAGGGTAGGTAATTATAAGTGACATCTTCATATATGCTTCCAAAGTGTGGATAAAACCTTTCAACACACTGAAATAGACTCGTTAGTGCATGCACTTAGATTCTGTCAGGTAGTAAGAAAGATAAGTAAGTAAGAAATTTATAGAGAAAGATAAAAAAGGAAATCATCTATAGTATCACTGGTCACCTCCTTATTGGTATTTTAGATAAGAGATAATTAGTCCATGGAAATGTACCTATACTGTCGTATACATAGACAGGCTGCTTGTTTGTGTAAAAATAGAGCTATAGGCTACTGTGGTGTCAATGACAGACAGGCAGTTGTGAAAATTTCAGAGAAGCTAGCAGAAAGCTGAAAGCTGGAGTCATAAAATAATCCATTTGTAAACAACCATCTACTCAGAGCAGGAGTGAAGGCTCACAAATGGTTTTTTGGTGGTCAGTTCTGAACAGAACAGCCTGCAGATTATACTACCATGAAGACAGAAATGTTCTCATAAATAATGTAAAATTTGCATCAAGAAAGTCAACACTGAAAAATTAAGCACTGATTAAGAAATATTTGGATTGCACAGATGTACAGACAGGTGCTTACTTGGTATCTATAAGAAGTAGATAAAGAAATGCTCTAAAGGTCTGGCCTATTCAGCACCAACCTCAGTGAAGATTGTTCAAGACTGCAGCTGAAATAGTGTATTTCAGAGTTTTTATGTTTTGAAAACTAGAATATTTATGTCTCCAAACAGAAAGTTCCTTCCTTCCTTCCTTCCTTCCTTCCTTCCTTCCCCTTCAGTAGCGTGGAAATGCAGGTTTGGAAACCATTCTTGAAAACTACTTTTTCTCTAAACTACTTTTAATATTTCCTTGTTTAAATATAAACAATTTTTGTTTCTGTGTTCTCCAGCAGAGAATAGTATAGTCTGTTACCTTCCTTTTTGCAATTAAATATTACATTCTTAAAAATTATCAAGACTAAAAGCTATTGATTTCTTCAATGTTACCTCCAAATAAAAAAGATCATGTTTACTAGATTTCTGATCATTTCTTCTGATTTCTTCTCAAATTTCTCCATTGTTCATATGTTTTTTGAACTCCTATTCATGCCTTTATTTCTCAGCATTTTTACTGAAGTACCTTTTTACCTTTTACTGAAGTAGCCTCTCACATTTGCAAAAGCTATTTTATAGCTCACAAAATATTGTGAGGAAAAATACGATATTAGTTGTATCCCTGCCTCAGAGATTTTTGAAGAAAGGCTATTCGGTACATGCAGAAAAAAAAATAAAAATAATATATTTCACATCACAATTATATACATAGTTACAATCACCATGACAGTCCCTCACACATTTTAGTACATCCTGCATCCCCCTGAGAGAGAGGGAAGTACTATTATTGCCTTGCTACCAACAGGGACATATCCACAATTACATATTCATCAACACAGTCATCAACAATTATAGATACTAATCCACACCTAGTTATGTGTCATCATTTAATATATTTATAGAAATAATATATTGGTACATATTTATATTTCTTATTCTCATGCTGCCATGTGGAAATTGCTAAATTACCTCTGAAAGAGCTAGTGAGGGTACCAGAAGCAAAATGCCTATGCTTAGATCAGCTCCATCCACTCAGAAAATTTGTTCAACATTGAAGCAAGATTTATTAGCTTGTGTTAATATAGCTATTCTGTTTCTGATGCACAACCAGATTAGGACATTCCAGATAACCCAGACTCGTGTCCTGACCAAATTCTTGAGAGCTGTTATCACCAGATCTGCGGTAAGTTGAGCATGTCTTCCAGATCATACTTTTTGCATGTCCAAATCACCCACAGTCCATTCCTCTTCACTTACTTTGGGTTTGAGGTTTTTTTTAGGAAGTTAAACAACATGAGAGATAAAGTAGAAATGTAGGCAGAAGACATGCCACCTCAAGTTGAGGTTCTTTCCACACTCCAAGCACAGCTCTTTCGCCAGAGAGGAGGGACCCACCCTCTCTCCTGGGTAAGAACAGTGTAACTCAAAGTCAACTAGCTGAGGCCTGTGGCACACAAACGTGCACCAAATGCTCCAGATAGGCCTAACAAACATAAAAACCTTCTGAAAAGGGAAGATAAGTCTAATGACAATTGATGTATGAACACAATTTAATCTTACCCATGTAGACAATTTCCAAGTTGGAAGGCCTTTAGCTCAGCCTGTCCAAATGCATGAGCTCTGGTCTTGGGAACTGCAGGTGAAACCAAGAAAGGCAAGGAGGGAGAGGAACAGAAAAGGAAGGGGGAGATAACTGAGGAAAGAAAGAAGAAAGAAAGTCAAAGGCTAGAAAAGAAGAAGTAGGGAAAGGAAGAATATTTGAAATTTTAAGACTCTGATTTATCTCGTCTTTATACATTTCTTTTTTTGTTATCATCAAATAGACTGCCAATGCAGAGACCAGAACTTTGGCGAGGTTTTTCAGTCAATATTCACAAAATAAAAACAGAAAACATTTTAAAGCCTGTTGCCATTATCAGTAAATTTTACTTTCATACGCTTGAAATGTGGAAGGTTGGTCCCCTTGTTGGTTTATGCACTGACTGTTTCCTGACAGGAGCCAGCTTACTTCTCAGAAAGGGAAATCTGGGCACAAAAAAATCAGGAATGATTGAGATGTGAATTCTGCCTCATTGTATTAAAACATGTCGCTGAAGCCATATGCAGTCGTTGAAAACTCAAGTCTATGTTTGGGGCATTACTGAAACACACTTAGCAAATTTGCCTCTTAGCTGTCAGGTTTTTTTACTAATTTATGCTAATTTATAATACGTATATTTCACTGTTATTCTTTATTGTTACCATGTTCTTGTAGTTGAGAGGTAAATATTAAAATATTTTCTGGTTTTCCTTTTTTTTTCCTCCATAAAAGAACTAGATGTTTTGCCTTTGTTTTGTACTCAGAGTTTGGAAATCTAAATAAATCAATCTCAGCTCCCACAGGTACTTTAGCTGTTTTAACAATTTAGCTCCAATCTTGCAAATTTGTATGTACAAGGATGGCCAAGAATAGGACTTATCTCACCTAATCTAAGAGATAGGAATCTAATCTACACAGTTGTCTAGGCTACACTTCTGTTGTCAATCGGGAGAGGCAGAAGTCTAAGATAGGAGGTATGAATCACCCCTCCGGAGGCGAAAATCTCTCTCCATTGACTCTAGAGGGAACCTAGGAAGGTTGGTTATACTAGACATCTAACACTTAAATGATCAAAACTAAGTGAGAGAAATCACATTTGAAGTGCATGAAGGGCATGCTGAAATAAGTGCAATTCCTCTGAAAAATGGTTGTATGGATGTAAAAATATTTGTATAATAAATGTTCCACACTATTGAGTTTTTAATGGAAAAGACTATTGCTATGTGTTTAGTGGAACACAGTTTTGATCCCTGACTAGTATTTTTTTGGTAAAATTAGAAAGGGATGTAAATCAGAAAGTTCAGATGTAGGAGGAAAATTATTTAATGCTACATTACAAAATATTTTAAAGGGTAACTTCTGCTACCCTACCTGATCCTTCACTCATTGCTAGAGCTGGCCAATCTGTTTCTGAGGGGCAGTCTTCAAAAAAAAAAAAAAAAATCATACAGCAAAAATGACATTATAGAGGTGTTTTGGAGCATTGAATTTAAGAAGAAATTTTTATTTCCATATGTCATTAAAAATGAATGATGATACCTCTGCTCCCTAGAAAGTTCAGGAAGGGGTAGCTGTCATGTTGCCAGACTGTCAGAATACTCTACAAACTGCTGATTATTGACAGGAACCTGTATCAAGTACATCAAGAGGTAAAATATTTGCTTGAGAATATGTTGGTAAACTTTATCAGCAGACAATAAGGACTTGGTGGTTTCAAAGGCCTGACTGACATGGATCCTGAAATGAACATTCAAAGGTACATTTTCCTCTACACTACTGAATCGCAATGTGTTGGGTTTTTTCCCTTTGTGAAAAAAATTTGCTTTAATTTTGCAGGGACGGAAGGAAGCAAATGCCACCCACCTTGAGGCCTCTGATTTCAAGGCACTTCCCTTCCCATTGCATGTGTTTGTGGGGAGCAGAGGGTTTGTGTGTGCACGGCTGTAAACTTGCCAAAACCCTCTCAGCGGCTGCTGCCGCCCCACCAGTGCAGCTGAGCGGTTGACTGCCGTGCCGAGCTACTGAGTCAAACTGGAGTCTGTCCCCACACACAGCCCAAAAACTTGGAAACTTCAGTGCCAGATGCAGGGTGGTGAGGAAATCCACCCCCATACCCCAGGGCCAGGGTGCACAGCTGGAGCACAGAGCGGACAGGGCCTGCCCGGAGTGGCCGCAAGGGATCCGAAATGGCCGGGACGAGGCGCTCCCCGAAATGTGCCCCCTGTTCATAGCAGGTGAGCAGTGTGTGAGGGAACACCACCAGCCAGGGGATCCCCACATGCCACTCAGCTGTCAGCTCCGTTCCCACTGCCGGCATTCAGGTGGATTTCACTCGGCGCTGCGGGGAGACAGACTTTACCACTGTGTGACTCACGCTCCATCGGGGGGAGTGGGAGCAGCAATCATTTATGACTCACTGTATTGTATAAGGCTGTGGAAAATCATTTGCCTGCATACTGTACAAATACATACTGGAAGTATATTAAATATGTTGAAGTAATTGGAACACAATTAAAATGTTCTGAAGCAAAAGAGAGAAAGGTTACTCGTTACCAGTCTCTTCCTTTTCACAGAGATAACCTATTAGAAGAAATTTGCAGTATTTTCCTTCTGAAGTAGTCAAGGCTTTAAAATTCTGTCTAGAAATAGAACTGTGTGAATAACTTGGGGTGGGGGTTTTATTCACAGAAAAACTAGCAGGTTTTTTATCCTCTTGACAGTGGTTTTTTTCATCTTTTCTTGAGCAACTGTTCCTAGGATAAGAAAAATGTAAGTTTTTCTGAAATAGTAAGAATAAATACATTTTGAAACTTTCCCTCTAAAATTAAAGTTGTGCAAAAGCCTAATGCTTAAACCAGTGTTTGAATAAAACAGATATTGTTACACCAGAGGGAAAGAAACCATAGCCTGCAGGTTGAGAGGCTGTCTATAAAGTACTTTGCTTTGCTAGAATTTAAATGAGGACCTTAGGAAAAAGTACTTCTGGCCTAAATCTGAAAAAAATCTGAGGTTCTTGTATCCTGGAGAATTTAGAACCTGGGATTAGATGACTTGGATGAGGCAAGTAAGAGCAATATCAAGGAGACAGCTGTTTGAACACTTCCCTTTCCCTCAGACTGAAGCCATGAGAAGCAATACTAATTAAAATATTTCTACCTGGAAAGGAAAATATCCTGTCAAAAATTGATATTTTTGGTACAGTTAGTTCACAAAATCACAGAATATACCAAGCTGGAAAGAACTCACAAGGATCACTGAGTCCAACTCCTGGTCCTTCTCAGGACCATCCCCAAAAGTCACACCATGTTCCTTGGAAGAGTGAAACATGGGATCAGACAAACCCTGTGAGAGCATGATGGGTGGTGGGAGGATGAGAGCAGGGCCCAATTCTCTTCCATGCTTCAATCTTGAGTCACAGACCGGTCAATCTACAGAAGGGAACTTCTTGTTATCACCCAAAACTAAAGCTGAACTAAGTGAAGTGCAGGGAATGGTGAGCTGATTGCTAAGCAGTGGCTGTCACAGCAAACACAAGCTAAAATCAGCACAGGCCAAGACAAGCCCAGGCACGTTTTTAATCCCGGCACTCTCAGGTCAACAGAGAGCCCCTGACCTTTTACTTGCAGTGACAAGAAATCTCACATACAGAGCTATAAAATAAGGACAAGGAAACAGAGAGGAAGAAAAGGATGGTCTTCCCCCACCAGAAAAACAAACCAAAACAAAATAAACAAAACAGATTAAAACTGTGTGATGTGATTAAAATGAGGCATTCTGTATCCTGACGTTGGGCACAAAAAATTTTCCTTTTAAGATAATCTTTGTTAAAATAGAGAAATTACTCTGTTCTGCCAGAAAACAGGCAGGATACCTTGAAGCAACTCTCCCAAACTATAACCTGAGGATCAGAGCCCTTCAAGAAGGAGCAAACCTTCCAGTATCTCCAAAGTTTCAGGTGCGTGTGAACTGCCTTTCCTCCACACTTTTTT
>VWYP01030171.1:89462-158309 GCA_013400435.1 Pycnonotus jocosus
CTTTTTTTTTAGGTTTCCTTTCCTGCCTGTGCAGACAAAAATGATGGATTCATGGGGATGGAAAGAAAAAGCAAGAAGTAGTTTGCAAAGAGACAGCCTGGGAATCTGAGGACTCACCAGAAGGGTAAAATCTGAGTTTACATTTAAATGTAGACAAAACCATAAAACAACTACAGGCTCACTTCCAAATATCTGACATTTGGTCAGAACTTTGCAAAGAGATTGAGACCTTGCTTTCCTGCTCCTTGGCTTGTCCTAAAAAACCATAGTAGCTCTGTGCACATTTTTACCCCCTTGTCACATGGACCCTGTAACACCCCAAAGACGCCGCTCTCTCTCCTGCACAGAGCACCCTCCCCCTGTGGAAAAGGACATCCCTCAGTGCAGCCTCTCTGGGGCAATTCTCCTGTAACAGCACAGGAGCTCCCTGGCCCTTGGTGACATCCCAGTGCCATCCAGCACAGAGTAGCTCCATTCAGTCAAACCATGACTGCTGCTCCCAGCCAGTGAGAGCTGGCCCTCCGTCAACTAAGTGGCAAGCAAGGCTGAGCTTAAAAGACACAATGAGTCTCACATAAGAATTTGTGATACAACTATTCTGTGTTTTCCATTCATTTGTCCTTTTATCTCCCAGGCAAGAGCCCAGCTGATATCTCAGCACAGCTGATGATAGGACTTTAAATTTTGGAACATTGTCAAGATCTTGTTCTGTTGATGTGCATAAACAAATCTAGTGTAAACCAGAAGTTGGGTTTTTTAAACCTCCTAATATCACAGGCAGAGCCATGCACTTCTGGGCTCAGTAAAGCACCCAGAGCAATACTGAGAAAGATCAAAATGCAGTATTTTACAGGAGACAGAAAATCTTTTTTAACATTTCCAGCTCAAAATGTGACTTGTGTACTATCTGAGCAAGTGAAATATAGGAGAATTAATGTCTTAATCTTATGGAATATCTTGAAAGGGCTAATATAAACAGCTAAACCCACTATATTAAATTAATTACTGGATTAGATTTAAAAGATCACTCTATAAGTGCTGGTTTTGAATAGACAGAAAGTGGTAAAAACATTATCCACTTACCCATTGTTTTCTAGTGGCTTTAAAGATTTCAAAAGACAAATAAGGTATATGTTTTTGTAAAAACCATTATGACTACTACAAAACAGATCTATAGGAGACCAAAGAGCTGTACAATAATACCAAAATTGCATCAAATAAGATAATAAGGAAAGGAAAATGGTGACTGCAAACCCTGTGGATTTCAAGCAAAATTACAATATTGATTTGTAGCCTAGAAGTCAGAGTAATAAATATCATGAGAAAAATGTATTCATTTTCCCTGATTTGGGGCAAATGGTCTAGTCCCAAAGGAGGCTTTTAATTTTTACTAAAAGGAAAGAAATATGTGAAGAAAAAAGGACAGTTTACTTTAATTTTTTTTTTTTTTTAATCTGGGACAGTTGTATATAGATTTCTTTTGGATACAGGAAAAGGCATAAAGGCTTTGCAGCAGAAAAGAGGAGCAAAAAGTTCCAGTGTTGAATTCTTCACAACAAGATAACTAGATATGGAATCTGAGGGGTGGGCAATGAACAGCCTTCACTTTTAGGGGGAAAGACAGAGGGTAACCACCACATTGACTGAGATTCACAGAATATTCTGAGTTGGCAGGGACACACAAGGATCATCAAGTCCCACTCTTAAGTAAACGGCCCCAAGACCTTGGTGTTACCAGCACCATGCTCCAAACAACTGAGCTCACCTCCTCATTCTTTTAGGAGAATGATTTCACATGATGATAGGAGGGTATTTGAGTTGACTCACATGTATGTGAAAGGGCTAAAGAGACTTCTCTTATTTGTTAAGGTCCTGGAGAAAAGTGAAAATTATTGATTTTTTTTCTTCAAACCCAAATTTAATCACTTACACACCGTAGATGAAGCACAAAATAGTTTTTCAAAGAAAGAGGATAAAAATGTAGCTGATTGTTTTTCACACAGAACAAAGACCTCTCTGTTCTATTATCAGTGCTCATATCTGTTCTGGTATAGGATGTGTCATTGCTCCCTGAACCAAAAAAGTGTTACTGTATATTCTAATGTTCATTGAGAAAAATCATTAAAAGGGAAGCTCAGGATGTGGTTAAACCCTACCCATGCCAGTCTGGGCTTTACATGTGTAAATCATGTCCACAGTTATGGAAAGAACCCAAGAGACCAAATTAATATTCTGTTAGATCCCTGAAAACTTCTGAAGACTGGCAAATTCTTGCTGATTTTATTCAAGTGTTGTCTTAATATTCAAATTCATGAAGCACATGAAGATGCCTTGGATTTATTAAAACTTATTTGTACTCAATATCTTTGAAAGTCAGGTCACTACATGACTATATATATAAAGAAGCTCAGTAGGCTGGCCTGATTTTTGGAAGTGTCAAATTGCCACGGTTTTTACTAAAGTAAAATGTAAGTTCTTAGTGACTGGAAATCTAGTAGGCTTTTGCTCAATTTTTTAGCTGTACACGAAAGACTCTGGCTACCTAAAGATGAAAAACTGAGGCTTGATCTTGTAACTTTATAATGAAACAGAAAATTGGGTCATTATATTAAAAGAGAGAAACAGCAATTTTGTCATTGAGATTGAGGTAGGAAAGCAAGCTCATCCTCAGTTTGCTGAATTTATGTAGTGTCTTGAACGTTATCTCAATTTTCAGGATTTTTTCCTGAGGTTTCATTTCAAATGTAATTAAAAAAATGCTTAGTCTCTCATGAGTATTTTAGACAGTGGTGAGATCTGGTGTCACATTTAAATACTTTTCAGAATGGAAAATTTAGAGGGGGAATGAGAATACAGAGTGAAAGTTTCACTTGGGGAGCACTCTAATTTCCACTCAAGTCAATGACAGAATTCCTACTGACTTTTAAAGACAGCAAAAGCAAGTCAGCACAAAAAAGTGCATAAATAGGAGCATCCCAAGCCTGCTGAGACTTGATTACATAATTTTTTAAAGTATGAAAGATAAATCTAGGCATCTAAATGGCATATACATGTGTTATGCACCATTAATAAGTGATGAGAAATAAATTAATTAAACCAAACAAGCCCAGTACACTGCTAATCTTCCCAGAGATGAGAGCTGGAGAACCTAAAAATAGAAAAGATGATTTTATGTGCAAGTGCCATGAAGGAGTAGAGGTTCAGCAGGGGAAGATGTAAGCAGAGAACCAACGCAGTCCCAGTGGTGGTGTACAAATGTGAGGAAGGGCACAGCTTCTGTCTCTGTGCATAACATGAAGAGGTCCAGGAAAGGCACAAACTGCACAGATCTAAAACATAGCAGTAAAAACCCTCCCACAGTGAATTATAGCTGAATTTTTCTTCCATTTTGAATTTTCTCTTCTCCCTGAAAAGTTGTTTTTGGCTATTGGCTATATAAATGTCTTTTCAATGTCCATTTGATTCCTATTTTTTGTGCCTTGCATGTCTGCTGAATAAATTATGCCATGAAAAACAAGTTAAGCAAGCAAGCTTCTTCTGTGCTTCATACAGGAAGCAGTGATGTTAGTGGTCACTGACTAGGGAAGGAAAGACAGTCCAAGCAACGATTTGAGCCAAACACTTTGAAGATCAAGACCAGATCCTTAACTTAATTACATGATAATAAAGGCCAGTTGTTAACTTCCTCCATTTGAGAATGATATGTTCATTCTGTTTCTAATTGGCAGCTGCTGTGGGGACCCAGGGCTCTGCAGTGATGTCAGCACAACAGCTCCCAGCAAGAGCAAACAAAGCATCAACAAATGTATATGCACAGAGCACAACTGTTTCCTCTTAGCTGATGATTTGCCTACAAAAATAAATCCCATTTGTCTCAAGACCCTGACACAAAAATGAAGCACGAGTGATGCCAAGCACCTTCATCATTCCTAGAGTAGCCAGGGGAGCCTTCCAACAGCCCCCTGTGACTGGCTGGTGGGTGCCAAAAACAGACATGGGGATGAACATGTTGTAGCTGTGGTTATTCACTATGTGCTGTATGTGTAGATTCTGTTCTTTACAGGAAAAATGCCATAAAAAGTAAATCAGATTATCCTGAAGAGCATTATCTATGTGATTATGGCCTTATCTTCTTTTGGATCTCCATGTTTCAGAGTATGGAGGGTCCCGTATCCAAACCCAACAAAGAACCAACAAAGAACTTCTGGAGGCTACTTGAAGCAGATTGCACAATCCAGACCCTTCACTTTACAGTAGAATCCAAAATAGTTAAAAAATAAACATGGAACTTATTCCATGTTTAATGGTGCTTAACAACACCAATTTCCTTGCAGGTCTTATGTGTAGGTGGATTATTTCTGTGGAGAAACATCTTCCCAAGTTAGATCAATTGTGTGCCCTCAGCAGATCACCTCATTCACTCAGTCTTCAAGGTGCTGTGGAATAAATGTAGATCTCATGTCAGTATTTAATTTGAGAAGTAAAAATTGGGAAAAAAAAATTGAATGTCTATTTCAAAGGCCAGTATGAGAATTAAAAACAAAGCTTGAGAACAGACAATGGCTATGGGAATGAGCTGAACCTCAATTCCAAAGAAAGATATAATAAAGAGTAAACCTGCACTTAGAAAGAAAAGGTTAAGTAGCACATGATGGGCAGCTGATTTGAAATGTGTTCTGGAGAAAAGCTGAAAAACCAGAGCGTCCTCTTCTCAAGATGCTGAAACTAACTGTGAAAGCTAACCAGAAAATATGACTAGAACTAGAGTCCAGCAGAGAAGGGAAAGATGGTGCTGTGAAAACATGTACCCTACTTGTTCCAGGGTACACCATCAAAGATAAGATGGTTCCCAGTGGTGGTTGTGGTTACACCCTCCATCTCCAGTTGTGGCAGTCTAGAAATCATGAATGATACAGAAAATCCTAAAGGGTCTCACATACAAGGGTTGCAGTGAAGAATTCAAAATCCAAAGACAGGGACCCTGGATTAAAACTCATTGTTTAAAATGAAAAGCAAAATTTTAGCTTTACATTTAGGAAATGTAAAATAGAACTCAAGCCATAAGTCAAGAACACGGTTCACACCTACCCTAATGCCTACTGAGATGCAAGGCCTAAACTTTGCACATGATAACCTTGCACCAGAAAATGTTGAGAATTGTCATACCAAAATGACTGAGAATATACTCAGCATTGAAGCATGACAGCAACATTTGCCATATCCTGCAGCTGAATAAAGCTTACTGATTTACCTGCCTTTGCAGAGACCAAGGTTATCCTGATTATGAAGCTCAGAATATCATTCCAGGAATGAAGTGTACTATATCACGTGGATTTACTGCCACAGTCTTACCCCTTTTCAGTGATTTCTGCACCACACTTCATTTTGCAGCACTGATGTGTTCTGAGAATGCACAAAACAGCAGAGATCTGTTTTGAGTTGAGGCAGCTATGCAGATTTGTACCATCTGAAAATCTGGACGATGGTATCCTCACATTCCTTTCCTGCATGCAATATAATACTGCTAGGCTGCAAACAGCTGTTGGAACTGACATGTGGCAGCTAAGGGCAACCAAATTTCTTCTAAGGACATAAAACCTTGTCACATACTTGAGATTTCACCCTGTGTCCTCTGGAAAAACAGGTAACATTCATACAAGGAAGCTGGGCTGCATCAGAAAAAAAATTATTTTAAACCAATAATTCTCTGCTGGTAATTAATGCATTGTCATATCAAACAAAGAGCCAGTATCCACAAAAGTGGACATACTTGTTGATCCTATAATTAGAAAAACCTATTCACAGAGTGTGCATTGATGGAAATGCAAGTGGGAGCCATCATGTTCTCCCATGCAAAGCACATGTTGCAGCCAATCTTCCTTTCTACACAAAGTTATTAGGTAATAAGAGCTCATGTATGTGAGGACACTTTGCATCAAAGTTCACTTTCAGTTCAGAATATTCCTAGTTTGGAGTAGGTAAAATAGCTGAACTTTTGCTCATCACTATTGTTGTAATTCTTTTGTTTGACAAGCTGTTTTTACGTGGTAAAAGCCTTTCAGCCTGTTCAGCTCAGATGCTCAAGCTTCTCAGAAGCAGGACACCTTAGTTTATGTGAAAGATTTCTTTGTTCAGGCTAGAAAGCAGGAAAGTCTGCATAAAATAATCTGAGTGAAATAATTGCAATCTTGATATTTCTTCATGACTCCCACATTGAAAACCTCTCTTTCATGGAAAGGAGTTTGGGTGAAGTAGATGCATATCTATTGTTAACTTACAATGATCCAACTTTACTGAATTTCTATATTGACCTGATCCAAAGCCATAAATTTGACAGAAAATTTAAGGTGGAAAATGTAGTCTAACAACAAATGACAGCAAATCATTTGCAGCAGGAAATCTTCTTGTCTGCCTAATGGCTACAGAGATCAGAGAATGGACATTTTACCTAGCTAGCTGAGACTTTTACCTTCAACACAATATCAGAAATCTTGCAAACAATTTAGGAGTGTATTAGAAGTTTCCATGAATGACTAAATGTCATCATTGGGGGATCCAGCAGACAGACTGAGAAGGAGGGTAAAGCTGTAAATCAAAAGCAACAGTTGTCATTTACAGGTTTCAGAACCTTTCAAAGTATACAGGATCCTTCAGAGTAGGAGACTATAATCATACTCATCTGAGTGGTAAGTGATGCTAACAAGTTGCAAAGTGGAAGCTAAAGGTCAACAAGGCCAGACAATCACCCTTTTTAATAAAGCTGCACTTAATGTCTGAGATTTTCTTGGCAGTTCTCAAAAACACTTCTTAACAGCCCTCTTCTTTGGGTATCTCACCATAAAGCAGACAAGTTATTTGATAGAACAGGCTTAAGAAGGTGTTCTGGTGAAGACAGTCTGGCAGTAAAGGCAGCAGATAAACTGAGAATCTCAGGTTGGCTCTACCAGCAGAGCATGATGCACAGTGTCCATTCACTCGTTATTATGATGATCTGCAAAGTATTTCATTTGAACACAAGAAATGTAAACTTACTCTTGGAGGCACCTAAATTCTCAAGAAGCAGGGCTGATAACAGGCCTTAAGAAGTAGCCCTGCTTTAAAATCTCTACTAATTCACAAGGTAAGCCACAAAAGAGAAACAATATTTCTGCAATCACAGGATATCTTGCAATCAGCACCAGAAGTTTCCCTTGAATTCATTACAGCATTCTAGCAGAACTACAGTTGCAACAGACATCAGCAAGAGATGATGTTACATACTGTCTTTCCACATCACAGGAATATTCCGAGCATGTGGAGTAAGATTTAGTTAGGAAAACAAGATGAAAAATTAGTTTGGGTTATGCAAACTCTGAGAATATTTTTTTCTTTGATTTTAATTTCTAATAAAACCTATCAAGAATTGCAGTCAAAGATTCATTCTTCGATAACTGGCCCTTTTTGATGGAGACATACGTATACACACCTATATGTATATTTTCTGTACTTTGTTTGACAACTTGCTCCAGAATCAGATTAAGTGAGCACATCTAAAATAATCTCAGTTAAAGAACAGAATTTCAGAAGCTTTCTCTGTCACCATTAGAGCATTCTTTTTTATGAAGGTTTCAAGACCTATGTTACATATTTGAGACATTGCTCTCTGATCTGGTTTAAAATGGATTATATGTTAGCATATGAACCAGTGAAGGAGTTTCAATCTCATCATACTGCTCTGTGGAGTAAAGCTCTGAGTACTTGCATACTGAAGCATTCATGGAACACAAAAAAAAAAAAAAAAAAAAAAAAAAAAAAAAAAAAAAAAAAAATTTTTTCTTATAAAAANGAATATTTTTCTACATATGGAAAAATGGCTGCCTGGAAAGTTGAATTAGATGAATTTAACTGAGGTGGGATAAAATTTCCGAGAGCAACAGTAACTAATTTAGATTATGCAAGTTAAAGCATCTGAACACTGGAAGTACTACAAGTCCAGTATCAAATACCTTCTCTGACCTTTTTCCAGATTATTTTTTCTCACAATGAGTCTAATTTCTGGATCTGCTTCCCTGTATATAAATAGTTGACCCATTAGTTATCTTTTCCTGACTCAATACAGTGTCAAATTATTTTCTTTTTTTCTCTTGACCCAGAAGAAATCTTTTCTAGGGCTGCATGTTGCTTATTCAGGGAGGGAAGATACATGTATCAAGTCTTGCCAAAGTGCTTAGATTTCACAAAATTGACATGGGTATTGAAAAATAAAACATATTCATGTAGAATGCAAAAAGGAAAAGTTAAGCCACAGCTCAATATGAGAGTATGAGACTGTTTTCAGAGCATCTTGTTTGAGGAGACAAATAATGGCCTTAAAACATATCAAAATCTACTGTGTATTTGTTCTAAAAGACCAGAAGCTGAACTTCAAACTTATGCTATTTTAGTACACAAGGGTCAATTCCACTTGACCATTTCCACTGAGTATGAATGGTTGGGAAGCAAAGGATATTACGTACAGGGGATGGTATGCTACTCAGGCAGGGAGTTTATGAAACAACCCTTAATCAAGTATTTCAAAGCAAATTAAAGAAGGGTTGAAACAAGAACATAGCTCAGCTTGCAATAACCTTTGCAGAATATTTAGGACAAAATCCATTTTATTATTATGCTTTATTCTCCTTATAATTTCCCATAAATTTCTTCAAGGACTGGAAGGTGAGATAATAGCAAAATATAGTCCACTAAATATCCCACCAAGTCTTTACTCCATTTTTTACACCAAACCTTTGCTCCATTCACTCCAGTTCCAATGCTGCTGCTGTTACTGCAGTGTCCCCGTGCCTTCTAGTAATGCACTAAACAACATGTCCAACATCTGTCAAATGTTTGTGCTCTCTGTTTCTCTCCTCAGGGGAAGACGTGTGTTCAGCAGAGTGTTTTCTTTTCAAATTTATTTTTAATAAAATCTAAATGGCTGTGCTATTTGTTTGTTAGGGAAGTTAAAGAAATATGTCTTGCACTCAGGACAGTGGGTACACAGGATGCTGTAGCCCAGGGCTACCTCTGGGAGAAGGAGAAGTGCAATTTATGCCCAGGAGTGGGAAAAAGCAGTGGGTGGGTCCTGAGGGTGAAAAGGTAGGGAGTGCTTAAAAAGAGCTGTGAGAAGGGGTTACTCATGCAAACTGTGAATTCAGGAAGGAGAGGGTGAGACTTCATTTTTGCATCTTTTGCTGCTTGCATTCAAATTTTATATTGCAAATGCAAATGCAGAAAAAAAGCTTCAGCTGAATTCACACGTTCTGTCATCAGAGCCATTCATTACTCACCTTGCTGCTGCTGCTCCTGAGCACCCCAGATTTGAAATAAGAGGGCTGCCACAGTGAAGCCTGTGGAAGATTTGGGAGAGCATGTTTGCACATCTACTGCCTACACTCTTATAATGTCCAGCTCAGGACAACCTTAAGAAGTTCAAATGTATCCCACACATGTATTTTAAAAGGAGAGTAAGAGAAAGGGGGAAAAAATTGCCAGACATTACAGCTGGTGAGAACAGGGGTGCAAAGTTCTGTGTATTGAGAATCAAACAGTATGCAATTAGAAGGTAAATTTAGATGGCTTTCAACTCAGTGATGTGCTCCTTTTCAGTCATTAAGAGGAATTCTGAGACTCATGAAAAGCCAGGAGGGGCCGACACCATCCTCTTCCCAGCACTAACCAAGTGAATTTACCTCTGACTAGAGCGCACATGTGTTAATGGCAAATAATGAACTGAGATAATTTATTCAGTGGGTTCTTATATTCTTCTGAAATAATGATTCTGTGTGACTGTTTCTCACTTAATCGTTAAGAATAAACTCCTATACCAGCTTTTGTGTAAATAGTGTATTCAGTAAATTTTCCTTCTACTGTTGTAAAAAGACTTTAACTACAGCCCTGTAGCTAAACCAACCCAATTCTCAAAGAATATGCTTAAAATAAACACTGGAGATAAAACATTAAGTTGTCTTCAGGTGATATTTTACTATCCTTTCTATCACAATCATCACTTTTATTCATTCCAGTGTTAGTTTTTTAACAGCTAAAACCAGCATGATTTAGAAAGTGAGACATCCCTTGAGCTAGAAAGAAGCAGCGTTACCAAACAAAGCTTTAAAAATATCATTGTTCTCTGGCTGCAGAGACACATGTGAATTTCCCTTGTTACAGGCAAATGTTGTCTATAAAGGAGGATTTATTTTTCACTGTTCCAAAACATAAATTTAGTCTCAGTGCTCTAGTCCCCAAAACTCCCACACATTTCATTGGAAAATGTACCTGAACAAAGACGGCAAGTTCTGTCCTTGGGGAGGCCAAGAGTAGATTTTTGTCTTAGATTTATACCAGCAGCATGTGGACACAGAAAATATGCAATAAGTCAAAGAGATTTCACTTATCAGAGATTTAGACAACCATTTGTCAGTACTTAACTGTATTGCTGGATGACTCATTCCCATTTCTAATACCTAGGAATACAGGGCATGTGTGGGAACACAATGTCTGCATTGATTTTAATCTGGTCTCTTTTTGCACTGTCTACAAATAGCTCAAAATGAACCCAATCAGATAAGCAGAGCAGAAAATGATTGCAAAACCACATATAGTAAGCCTCTCACAGAGGCCTCAGAGAGGCCAAGGAACACACAAAACAGAAAACAAAAAAAGGTAGCAAAGAACAGCTCATGAAAAGGATACAGTTTCTCCATGCCACGGATGAATAATTTAGGTGGGGAAAGTGATCAGGCAGGGGAAAGAAAGATTTTCTTTTTAGGTGCAGGACCAGCAGCTGCCCTACTTGAAACCTAGTGCTAGCAACACATCCTTTTAAAGCTCTTCAGTTTTGGATTCCAAGATTCATGTCAAAGTAGGAATTCATTATTTACACTAGCCAGGTTGGAGAAGGCAGGCTCTCTTGCTATTGCACAAACAGTATTTAAAACATTCTGTGTGCTCTGGTCCTCGCTGAACTCCCTTTCACAGATGCTTGCTGCAATCCTCAGCTCCAGAAGAGTGGGTGTGGTAGACTTTTGGGAAAGAATCTTCCTGTTATGGGAGAATTTTTCAGGTTTTTAAGTTGCTTCATATACAAAATGAAACAAAAAATTGAAATTTTGTTATTGTTTTGCAAGCTGTTTCTCTAGAAATTACTTGAATCAGGATAATTCAGATTTTTTTTCAATAACAAAGTTTATTTTCAATCTTGACGTTTGCTTTTTTGCTCCGCCTTTTAGTGAAGATCAGTGTTTCAAGATTAAACACTCAAATAAAAGTATTTTAAAAATAAAACCAAACCAACTGTTTGGTTTAAAACTGTTCAGTTTTAAAATTTTCCAAATAGTTTCTGTCAGTAAATTCAAAAGTTTCTGATATTGGGATATTCATCATAAATACATGCCTCTAGAGTATTGTCATAGCCTTGACAAGCCAAGGATGTCCAACAAAATTTCCTTTCTGGTCTAGACCCTTAACATGTATTTCTTCTGCCATCCCGAAGGTACCTTTTTGGGAGCCAGAGTGGAAAAGGAGAAACAAATGTGGGTTGTGGGATAACAGGCTCACCCCCTAATCCAGAAGGGATGATAGGAGCAAGAAGCAGTCATAGAAGCTTATACAAGGCAGAGATGACAATCTATCAAATGTTAAAATAGTCAAAGAGTCAGATTATCATTTTTGACCACTCATATACAACATAAATTCCTTTTTCCACATCAGAGGAAACTGTAATCCCCCTAAAGGTACTGCAATTACACTGATTTTACATCATAATAAATCAGAGAACTGTCAAAATTGCTTTAACAAGGATCTGAACTTCCTCTTGCCTTCTCTGTGTGGCCATGCATCTGCCCTTCATTCCTTCTGATAGGCATCTTTCCTTTGTGCCCCATTTCTCTGAACACAATTATGTGGAAAAATGGAGAGGCTCACAGAAGTTCCTGAGGCAGTGGCAGCTGAAGGAGGCATGCATTCCCACAGCTCAGAGGAGTCCTTAGCTACCGCAGAGGGCCACAGCTACTGCATCTCCCTTTCCTGATCCTGGAGCAAGTTCTGCTTACAGCAATCCAGGGCCCTCCCTGCCACATCCCAGGGTAGAGCACATGTCTGCAGTTTGCCATCCTGGGACAAGGCTCATGGAATCCTGTGTGGTTCGCATCAGGAGGAGCACAGTCTGCAGAGAACAGCCACGTGATTCGCGTTTGCAGCTGCCCCCTGAATACATCTTCTGAGATCATCCCAGCAGAGAGCTGTGAGTTTCTTCCAATTTGCAGATCAGATATGCAATATGCTCAGAACTGGGGAGAACAGTGTTGTAGTGTTATATCACAAAGACCTTTCCAAAAAGAACTCAGGAACAATAAAAAATATTAGGTCTCCAAAAAAAAGTGGGAGAGCAATTACATATTTGGAACTGTGGCAAGCCCAAGTAAAACTTGACAGTATTTTCCATCTAGGATGGAATCAGGTTTTTAAAAATCTATTCTGAAGAGAGCGTAGGGTTTCACAGCCTAAAGGCTTCATGTCACCCTGTGTCCTGTGATGATGACTACCTCCCTGTTTACTTCTGAACTGAATGGAAAGTTGCTTATGTACCTCCTACACTTCTGGTAGCAGCTTGATCCTTGTCTTCCAGCAGCCTCAGGGAAGGATTATGATAGATAAAGAATTTCCAAAAAAGAGAGAAAGAGGGCTTCCTAATCCTATTCCTTGGAATAACCTGTTCTACAAGGGCAATTTATTTCCTTGATGGCAGAAAGTTTTGTGGAAGGTCTATGAGGGAGTGATTTCAAAACTCCAGTCCAAATTCATTGCAGATACCCCAAAGCTTTGTGTAACACCAGGGAAGCTCAGGGATTTCCTAGAGACTGCTGGGTTTACTGGCAGTCTTGCATCTCTTCCTCTGCCAAGTGTGAATCTGTTGAAGCCGCAATGGTGGAGAAACACCTTAATCTTCTCTGTACAGGATAGTTATTGAACAGAAACACTAATCCCACCTTGGATTATATTATATCCCTCTCATTAATCAATCCAGTTTAGACAGATAACAGCAAGCTTCCCCTTCCTGCAAAGCAAAGGGCAGGGAAGACACTGAAAGCCATCAGGATCTCATCTACTGCACAGAGGGGTTCATTTGTGTCTGTGGAAACCCCATTGTACCCAAATCTCAGGGACAGGAAGGCCTGAGGGCCAGCAGGATATCAGAGGAAGAAATTCAATAAGAATCCACTTAAAACCCAATAATTCAAGGGGATTATCACCTTAGAAATCAACTAAATTAAGTATATTCCTTGCCAAATAAAGGAAAAATGGATTATTTATTGTTTTAGCAAGGATTTTTTATTAAAGCAAGCACAAAGTTTATTGTATTCAAATAATAAAAATAAGCAACAAGGAAACTTCTCAGATTAAATAATCATCTTCTCTGAGAACTAAATTGATATTTTACTAAGCTTTTTCTTTTGTTTTTAGAATGTAAGTTTAGTTTTAATTAAACAACTGAATATTGAACCTCACATTTTTGGAACAGGCTGCTAGAAGGGTTTTTTTTGCCTTTAGCTGTCAGCTGGAATGAGCATCCTAAAAATACCAAAGACAAAGATATAAAGGCCCCTGACTTCAATCTATACAGTTTAAAATCAGGTTAGATAACTGCAAATGTGTGGCTTATATTCCCCAACTCTGCACACATACTCAAGTTTACTATAAATAAAAATTTCCTCTGATTTACATCTGTTTTGTTTTTTTCTGTTGAGCTAAGGGTTCAGTGTCCACCCACACATGTAACAGCAGCTAACTTCCAATTAATTTTAAAAGAGGTTTAGTAAAAAAAGTATGCTGGAGAGGGAGTGAAGTTACTGGAAATTAGGCATCTGGACTTCTCCAAAGTATAAGGGTTTTTCCATCATGCTGGAAGGTAATTTGACTTCAGGAAAAAATATACAATACTTGACTGGTTGATAGATTTTGGTGATTCATTTTGCATGTAGAAACATGCCCACTCTTGCCATTTGAACCAAACACTAATTTGTTTTGTTTCTTAAACAGTGTGAAATGGCAGGATTTATACATCTATAATAGTTGCCAAAACTAGATTAAGACCAACCTAGCGCAGATGTAAGATCCACGGATGTAAGATCTCCAAATGACAGGAGACTTTCCTTTTAAGTGCTCAGTTACCAGAAACTGAAAAATCTGGAAATGGGGCTGGGAACAGTTCTGTTATACAACAGTACAGGAAATCATAGAGAGACTAAACAAGCAGCCTGGCCCCCTTTAAAGGCCCATGACAGAGACATTGACTCAGGGCATGGTGTTGGTGTCCCATCTGGCTTTCACAGCACTAGCTCCAGCAGATGCCTCCCTTTCTGCAAGTGTACTCATCCTCCTAGGGACTTTCCTCAGCTGTATAACCATGAGAGGGACTTGAAGTAATTCTAAAAGGAAGTGGTAGTTAAACAGAGCAGCCCTGAGGGAAAGATGTCATAAGCTGCATCAAAATTCAAAAAAGGTTTCAAGGAGATGATCCTGAAGCATTCACACTGAGCTCAGCTTAAGTACAGAAGGAAAGCATTACCTCAGGCCTCTGTGTCACACCTAAGCAACTGTGGTGAAGCACATCTTTAGCTTTAAGCATTTAAAAGTTAAATGTCTACATTAAACCAGTAACGATAAAGAGGCATAGCCCAGGGATCCCTTATCTCACTGGAACCAGGGTCCCAAATGCATGGATGGCTGCTCTGCACTGGCCACAGCCTGGCTCCTCTCCTGGCACCTCACACACACAATATCACAGACCTCCATGAGGTAAAGGCATGCAATCCTAATGCTCAGCCTTCAGCTGCCTTGTCTTTGTATCAGAAGGAAATTATAGTTTTATTCCAGATATTTATTTTTAAACCATGTCACTTTTAACATACCAAGGCTAAATGGAGAGATCAGAACAATTTGTAGGGATGGTGTTCAGTGAAGACAGCATCCATGGTGCTGCAGCAGAACAAAGGGAAGCATGCAGGCAGACAGTGCAGAGAAAAGCCTCAGAAAACCTGCAGTGCAGCAGGATGAGTAAACTAGCTAACGAAACACTTGATATCTTTGTACAGCAAGCCACAGCAAATGAGGCATGAAAGAGTAATCTGGACATGCACTTAGTGAAAGGAACAGACTGAAAAAGAAAAAAACAGTCATATAGCTTCAAGCTGTGATATTGAAAAAGAAATAATAAACAGTTCAGGGTTAAAGAAAAAAAAGTGTATTTTGAAACTGAAAAAAACTGAAGTATGATTTTCTGTTTCTTTATTTCACAGAACTTAAAGACAGAAGAGGCCTTTGCATCATCTATTTTGACTTCATGAATAATACAGGTTTTTATATTTCTCTCATCTTTTAATACTTAGGTTACCTTTCCAGGTACAGTTAAACCAATGTAATGCTTAGGTGCAGGAAAACAGGTATCCTTGATTAACTGTGTCATTGAACTACACTGTTAGGCTAAAGGACAGAAGGATCATTTCTGTCCTTCAGGGAATAAACAGTTCCACTTCACAGGCAGAGGACAGGGAAGACAATTCAGCTCATAACTGAGGCCATACCAAGAAGATAATAATCCACACCACTGACTGAAAACCAAAACCAAAACCTATCAAAACAGCTCTTTTTTCCAATTGCAAAATTTATATTTTCCCCAAAGCTGACTGGACTTTAAGTGCACAAAGAAAACTCATCAGTATATGCACCTCCAGAGCAGGCTTCCCAGTTTTATCCTAACCTCTGCTTGCTCCTTCCATTTCCATTCTCAACAAATGGCCCTCCTCATCAGTTTTGGAGAAGCCAGGGGACAAGCTAAGCAAAAATCTAAAATAAAAATGGTCGATTGTTCTTAAGGAAACAGAAGAGGGAGAAAAAAGAAAGAAAATATTCTTCTCCATTCTTACAGTCATAAAAGCCCCGAAGCATAAGATTTGATTAAAACCATATCTTTATTTAGAGCTGCAAGTGCTGTGGGCATACCTAAGGCAATGCTTAACCCTCTGTTCCCTAGACTAGGCTGGGTGATTTCCACAGGGCTGCTCGAGTGCTGCAGCAGAGAACACTCCAGCATGAAACATTCCTGTGGAGAAGGAACTGCAAATCCTGTAGGTACAAAGGGAGGAAACAGCAAAAAGACTAAGTAAAGGTGTCAAAGTAAAAGAAGGAAAGAACAGGGGAATGCAAGGCACCTAAATATCTGAAAGGCTATCCAGTTTAATACTTAACATAAAAGATGATAGGATTTTGCCTGAAGTTGAATTCAAAGCCAGAAATGTACATAAATCTCATTTTAATGATGTCAAACAGAGAACCCAACACTGTCTTGGATCCTCTATTTATTCACCCTCACCTGACAGCTGGATTGAGCACCAGTTCCCTGTGGTCAGTATTCTTTTGACACATGCAAAGTTCACTACACACAAGGTCATTTTCCTCTTACTTAATACTCTCTTATCCACATATCCCAAGACAACATCAGTCTTTCATGATAAGCCTTTAACACAGTTCTGAGAGAGGTGGTCACCAGTGAAGGCACTATTCCTCCTTACTGACTAACAAGGGGAAAAAGAAGAAGAAAAAGAATGTAAAGAACATCAGTGTCTATTTACCCGTGGATACAGTCTGATTATATGATCCTCAGATCTTACCAGCTGTACTACCCTGGCTGTCAGCCTACCAGCTTCTAAGCTGGTACCTCACACCACTGTGTATCATGAGACGGTTCTCATGATTTACTACAACTTTTAATGTCTTCTTCAGACTTGCTATTAATGATTTAAATAACAGTTATAGTTCTTGTGAGATATATGTAATAGGTTTATCTGTTCTGAGCTAGATGTACCTCACAACAGGCTTCTTTTCTGATATGCTTTTTTTTTTAGTGTCCTGTCACTGACTTCAAGTACATCAGGGTTTTCATTTGTCTTTTAAAAGGCTTATTATTAAAGCAACCAGTTTTCTGGGTTTTAAGGATTCATCCCTTCTCACTTTCTTGGAAGGAAGTCTGTAAATTATCCAACCATCTTTTTTTAGTACTGCCTACATGAAGGTGATGATTTCCCCACATCAACAATCATTTCAATTTTGAGAAAAATGGCAATTCTTAAAGCTCTAGATACATTCAAAGAAGTTTGTGCAATATTCTGCTCACATAAATGAGCAGAGAACACATGAGAGAAAAAGATGATTTGCACAAAAGCAAACATCGTGTGTTTAGACCAGTGACACCTTTTCTGTCAATAAAAATTAAGTCTCATCTTGTGCAAAGTGATGGATTTCACATTAAGGAAAGACTGTATATGAGTCACATTGAATCTGCAGCAAATACAATCCAGGCTGTAGTTACCATGTGAAATTATTGTGTCTAAATGCTTGTAGCTGCCATGTGCAGGCAAAGGCCACTTTTATGTTGATTTAGTTTGTATCATCTTACCTCACCATAATCTGCATTGTTCTGCCCTGGCACAGGTTCACTGCCTCTACCTGAAGCACTCCAAGTTTATACAGGGGTGAGCAGGGGAGAATCAGCTTGACCAGATTGCTGAGGAAAGAATGACAACAGCACTTGCTACCGCATAAATAAACTGGAAAAAGAACTGACCTGAAATATTGCAATAAATACAAGGGGAAAAGAGAAGTCCATTGCAGTGACTTGCAAACTAGCACAAAGACAAGGATTAAGCAGTGGTTTCCTAGGAAAAATAAGCAAGGAGCATAAACTGCTTAACCTAATCCCTTGACATAAAAGGAAACAAAGGCCAACTGACAGAGAACAAAAAGGGGGAAAGAGAAAACAAGGGCTTCTTTCTTTTCTGTAGTGTCTGTGGTTTATCAGATACTACACACCTTGAAGAGCAGTTTAATTGGATGAAGAGCTCTCTGTTATTATCCCACCACATAATCACATTAAAGTTTGACTTACTCACTTCAACCAGAACAAGTAGGTAGCAAAGGGTCAGCGAATTATGTAAATTTGAGCATGCACTTCTCTATGAACCCTGAAAGACTAAGACAGACTTAAACTATAAGAAATGCTTTTCATCTTCTTAAAATGGATTTTCCAAAAGTAAAACTCCAAAACAGATGTAATCAAACTTGTTGTTGACCGTCCTCTCTTAAACAAATGAGTAAGTGATGTATGTCACCACAAAGCATGTTAGCTATTTTCAGCAGCTTTTCATGTGTGTTATGAACTGATCTGTGGCTTATTTTAACTATATGTAACAGCAGCTGTGGGGTAAAGAATTTAAGATGTCAACACCCAACAGAAAATGGTCTCCTGTGGCTTTGGCGTATGCCGTGCAATGGTTGCTCTGGACTGCAATTCATCCCAATAAACAACTGATTCCCTCCAGTGTGCAGGCACAGGAAGATGAAGGATGAAGTCATGGTAAGAGAGGGAGATAAACCCTTCCCTGCAAAGTGGCAGTGAAGAGAAAGGAGGCAGGAGGAGAACTGAGAAGCAAGATGTACAGCAGAACCCCTAGTTCTCTCCACCAAATCTACCAAATTTGTGCACCAAATTATGATCTCTTCACATTCATAATTTAGTTTCTATGGGGTTTTTTGGAGCTTAACTCACACTTTAGTCCAGATGCTATTTAATATGATCATAACATTATCACCTCATTTCATCTTTATTTATGTGGCCGCCAATTGCACTATTCACAGCTGCTACATGCAGATCAATGATCCTGGCCAGGTACGCCTTTATCACCATTTTAACCTATTTCATGCAGCTTAGAAGATCCCAAACCATCCGAGTAGTGTGAGAACTTTTTTGTTGTTTCAGTGTGCAGTAACTGAAACTACATATGCAGTAGTGAAAAGTGGAACATAAATGCAGTTGAAAATTGTGATCCTCTCACTGTATTACTAAACAGCCAGACTTCTTTACTAAATCTGAAAGTTTTATTAAAGATGACATTATCTTTCTGCTATTGTTTTGGTGTTCGCTGCCAGAGTTATATATGAAGACCTTAACCAGCTCAGTGAGACAGAGCTTTTTAATTTTATTTTAAACTTCCTGCAATTCACATTTAAGATATATCCACTGTTAAACAGGAAATTATCAAAGGGTCTGGGAATTCCCTGTGTTCAGGGAAAAGTGCTGAATCTTTATGCACACTAGAAATACCAAGTAGCACTTCCACAGGAGCAGAGAAAGGACTGGAGTTAAGATGACTCACTCTAAAGAGCTCCCACTGTCTCTCTCTACCCCTTCCCTTCTCTCCTCCCCTCTCTCCAGTTTGGCAGACAAAAAAGTGGGCAAGCTGGAAGCTTTCAGTTCTGCCTGATAGTCTAACAAAATACCTAGTAGAGATGCAGGGAGCCAGCATAAAAGCATGGTGTCTGATTAGATGAGATACCAGGAGCCAAGAAAAGATTGCGGTGCCTGCTGAGTTGAAATGGAAGTCAGGTTGAAAGGAGGTGTTCCTCATTCAGGCAGGCAGCACGGGCACTGGGGAAGAGTAGGAACTGAAAGACAGAAAAATGTAGGGAATGCTAATGTTTTAGAAGAAAACCTGAAGCAGACACCAATTAAAAAGGGAAAAGAAACATCAACCACATACTCTAATCTTATCATCAGCGGTATCAGTATCACTAAAAGACACTTCAGGATGTGTGGAAGTAGCAAGCTCCATTGCAGGCAAAGAGGAATTTCAGATGCTCACTGCCATTGACAAGGCTGTACACATGGTTTAATATATATATATATATCTGTGCTTGAATAAAGATTCTTGAGCAAAGCTATTGCATTACCAAGCTCAACTTTCCTGTCACCTGTAGAACAGAACAGAACAAAACAGAAAGAATCGTTCAGTTGGAAGGGACCTACAACAACCATGCAGTCTGACTCAAGGTACATCAGCTTTTTCATGAATTATTAAATATGACAAAGGTATTAATAAATCTAGAATTTTACTCAGCTTACTGTAGTGACTTCCTTCCTCCCTAACACACAAAAATAGGTGGGGATCCTAAAAGCAGAAAATGGGTAAGCAAGAAAGCTTGGGCTTTCAGCTAGGACTGAAAATGTCACTGAGGTCAGCAGAGAGAGTGAATCCTTTAAATAGAGTGAGGTTTACATAGTCAAGGAGAAGTTCTTAATCAAAAAAGAACTAAGCAGACTACCCCCACTGAACTGATTTGTCTTTGTTCCTCAATGTTATTACTCTCACTGACTGCTCCATTTAATTATGATTAGCACTTGTGGGAGACAGAAGTGGGTGATGGGCAGGAAGGCACGGAGTGCCTGTAATGCAGCAAGTGACTGATCATTTCAGGATCCTCCATGACCTCCTCTGTCCCTCTTAAGTGGGAGTGTGAAAGCAAGCAATAAAAGGACAAGCCATTTTTCCTCTTTTTCGGTGTTACACATTCCACATTTCTAGACTTCCCTTAACTCCCACTAGACACTTGAAAAAAATCACAATCTTAAATACCAGGCTTTAAGAAATTTTAATTTAATTTTCTTTAAAAATAAATATTTGAAAAATAATTTAAAAATGTTTGCAATCATGCAGATGAATCTTGATCAAATCACTGTTCAATTCCTAGTCCCTGTGTAATTACTTGCGTAAAACACCTCTTGTGAATAGCAAGTAAATCATTAGTGATTAGATTTTTTTGATTGTTTTGAAGAGACCCAGCTGCTGTCTTTATGTCAAAGAACATCCATAAGGCACCAGTGATTAAACAGCATGGTATTTTTGCATGTCAGACATCACATGCTTGGATATTAATCACGCTTAGTGCTTTTCAGATGCGAATTGTGAAGCATCTCAGTGAAAAACAGCAACAGTCCCTCTTCACAGACTGGGAAGCCGAGGCACAGGCCAAGTGACTTGCTCATCTCATGCAGCAGATCTGAGGTCACAGCCCATATTCCAGCAGGGGAAAATTTCTCTTTGTTCCTTGACTTTTCACCCACCTTTCATTTTCCGATTCAAGTGCTGAGACAAAGAAAAATCTTGATCATTTGATGAGAAAGAAGACAAAAAATCCAAATGATAACACAAAAAGACACCCTAAAACCCTAAGAACAGGGCAAGCATATTGCCAAGATTAGAATTGAATTTAAACTGAAAAAAAAAGCTACTAACCTTGTGTAATTTTACTTTTCTTTTTCTAAAAGGAAATATAGCAAAGCTTTTTCCAGAATAAACAGCTCTTCATTTGCCCTCAATCAACAACTGAAAAATAGCTCTCCTGTCCAAAAATTGTCATATTGAATCATAGCTCTATCCTCATTACTGAGATATATATGTAGAAAGAGAAAAGGAAGCATGAGGATTTCTCTGCTTAATTGTGATAGCAGCAAGAATTGTTCAGTATATCTGCAAGATATGTTTTCTGCATAAAATACAGTGTCTTGGCAAGTGACTCTCAAAAGTAATTTTTCACTGTTTATATATAAAAAATATACATATGAAACATTCATTGAAGCATATATATAATGTTTCATAAGCCAAATGGAACAACAGCTGTAAATCATTACCAAAGTGAGAAATTAAAACCTTCTTTTGTGTCAGCTGTGTAGAGGGCAGAGTTATTTATAAGATACCCTAAATATATAGTTGAGTTTCCTACTGAACTCAAAAAAACATACAGAAGCTACTCATAAAGCTGAGTCAGTGACTGTAAAAAGATGAGTTTGTGGAGCAGTGCTGAGCTGGACCAGAGAGATCATGGTGACATTTAGTGGTTACAGTACCACTGGAACAGCAACCAACTCCTCCAGAGGAAGTGGTAATGTGCTTACTCAAATTTTCTGCCCTCCCTCAGGTTCCTGAATTCACAATCTGAAAGTCTTCAGCAGGCTTAAATCCGGAGACAATAATGCTCCTCCACTTCCTTGCGCAGGAAGCTTTAAATTACAAGGATGGGTTATTTTAATTGCTACTCTTTGGCTTCTCTGCTTGAGCTATTGGTAAACATCTATGGCAAAACATATGGATGTTGAAGTAATAGCTATATCAGACCATGGTGTTTTACAGCCACTGCATTATAAACTTTGCACCCAGCGTATTCAATAGAATGTAAGTGGAAATATTCATAAAAAACTTGTAGGCAATAGTAGCTCTATGTCCTAATATTAGTAAGCTGCCCACTAAATTAACCAGCATGTGTCATCAGTAAGCAAGTCTTGAAGACATGGGACAAGCTCTGAATTGCTGCAAATGGAACTCAGGGACCTCATAGTGCTAAAAACCTGTTTCAATGATTTCTATTTCTGCATCCTTTTGAAAGTAAAATCCTAATGTGAGTGCTTCTATAAATTAATAAGCAGAGAAAAGTTCAGGCTCAAATTCTGTATCCAAATGTGTTTGGATTATGATTTTTTCAGGCTCCTTAAATGAGAATTTGGGTCAACACTGCTGTGACTCAATTATCAAGAAATATTTGGTAGAATTTAAAGACATCATTCCTTATTATGGGGATCACAAATCATATCCACCAGTGCAGAAAGAGAGCTGCATAATAGGGAATAAAATATCCTGCAATCTTTGAGTCTTGCAGAGATTAGTTTTTGCTAATGGCAGCCCTTTCCAAGGCTGCTGACTGTCCCAGCAGCACAGAAGGGAGCAGGGCACTTATTCCATCCTTGTCTTCACCAGCAACCAGCATGGCTGCCTGCTGGCATCCTTCAAATATCAAGATACTTGCTGCTGCCACATCAGTGCCATACATCATGTGTTCCCTTTTTAATCTTAAGCTACCACAGCCCCCATGGGCAAGCCTGAGAAGAGACAAAGGACAGGAGGGGAAAGAGGAGGTGAGAGCTCCAGTGCCCCGAGAAGAAGTCAGAATCAATAGAAGCTTTCCCATTAGTTTCAAGAGAGGATGCAGCTGATTCTTCTTTGCCTCCCTTTTCTGAGAGAATGCACCTCACTTCCTCAAGCCCTTAGCATCCAACTCCCTTTTAGACCTGGGTTCCCTAGGCCTTCCTTCCTTTGGGGGTAAGAGTCAGCCCTACCTTGAAGTGCATGTTCCCAAGCCATAGCATGTAATAATAAAGAGCATCAAGCTCCTCCATAAAACTTTTTATTCCCTTATGGATGGAAAGAAGGGCAGGATTCACTGTTTCTGTTTTACACAGGGAAAAATTTAAGTTCTAAAAAAATAATCCAGTGAACAGGAACAAAGAGATTCTTGGGGTCTTATTGACCACAGCTGAGGTGTCTTAGGGTCCTATTTCACTTTCAGTTTGCCTTTGCAGCAAGGCATGTATGCAGCATATAGCTACACATCTGAGTGAGCAGTTATTTGTTCCACATCATGATTTTATGTCAGTTAAATTTCAAACAATGTGCTGCATACAGGAATGCTGATCAAGGGTTGTGTAAATTGCAGTGCTCTTCCACCCACCTTAACATGCAAACTGCTGTGTGAAGGCAAGAGGATTGCAATGCACATGTGCACAAGTCCCAGTAGGCAACTGAGTGCAAAGACAGCAGATGGTGACAAGGCAGCAGCAGCAAAGAGGTAAAACTGTCAAATTTAAAGATAAGCCTAAAGGCATCTCTACCATGCTTTTATTATCAGTGGTGCTGAATTCCCCAGAGTTCTAATAGATATCTGTAAAGAGGGTAAAGAAGGAAATACTCTCTCTTTGGTATGCAGGGGGGTTCAGAGTTTGCTCTAGCAGGGCAGCAGCTGTCCCCTCTGAGCCAGCCAAGGTGAGGGTGCCAGTGCAGGGCTGGGACCACAGGCTCAGGGGAGGAAGGGTTCAGCTGTGCCTCCTCCCCTCAGCCACTCCTCAAGCCAGAAGCACTTCATAAAGGAGGGGGACATACTCAGGATAGGTGTAAAACACCTGATACCCCCACTGCCCAGAACAATGGGCAAACAGCTACTTTGTTAGTGGCTTATGCAGTTATGAAACACCACAAGGAAAATCAATCACTCCAAATTGTGCTGTGCTAAATAAAATACAAACCCATACAAAAGAAAGAAGGGAATGTGTATAATTTCAGTTATCTTCATCCATTTTCCAGCTAACCACTTAATCACAAAACTAAATAGTTGATTTGTAGGAATTCATTTAAAGGGGAGGCAGTCACAAATTGTCTTCAGCCTCATTACCAAATATTCTGGAAAAGACAGGAAGCAAAGTCTTAATATAATTGTGCTGTTGCATGATGCCAATAATTATGTACCCAATATGAGAGCTAAATTACCAGGATTTATCTATCTTATCAAAAAATATATTAGATTAGCTTACATTCTCAGCTCAGCAACATTGCATTTAATTTTTGTAGTCTTGTTCAATCTCTTTGGTAATTTTGCAAAGGATTAAAACACTTTGATTGGCTAAACTAGTTCTGTTTGCATTGCTATCCCAAATGAGCAGATTTCCCTCTTGTTCTGGTCTAGTTACTGGTTCCAGGGTAAGAGGACTTGCTGATGGGAACCCCTGGGTAAAAAGCCAATATGCCCAATGCTCAGACTCCCTCCCCACGCACTACATGTGTAAGGTTGAAGAGCTTTTTCCATTCCTTTCCTCTTTACAAGGCCTGACAGCGAGCTTGAGTTTGAACAGCTCATAACCCCTGTTGCACCCACATTGCCTGTAAGGACTGAGTTTGATCTTACACCAAAAGTTTTCCCAATCTGTGCCTGAAGGATCAGTTACATCACCCTACCGCTCAGCCAGGGGGAAAGGCAACACAGAGGCTGTGGAGACACAAAGCAGCTGACATAACAGCACAGGCATTCCCACTGACATGGCAATATATGCTTCCTTCAAGCTATTAACACAGGATTGAGATCATGAGTCAGCCCCTTTTCCCCCTAATGTCCACCCCTTAAAGCAATGATTCTGTCTCAAAAGGTGTAAATACATACATATGCACACACGCACACACGCATACATGCATATACACACATTTTAGTTGTTGTCTTCCTAATCTACTACCTTTTAGAACTATTAAGCTTTTCCTTACATTTTCTTGACTGAAAGGGGTCTATTCCACTTTGGAAAAAAACAAATTGGCATTTTTGCATAACTGCCTGAATCCAGGAAATGAAGAAAGCTAGTAATTTGAGCAAAATAAATATGCTACAATGAAAAAAACCCTGCATATGGGTTTATGGGCAATACTGGACTGTGTTCAGCCTGGTATGAATGTAAATCATCAGTGTCATACCTTCAAAAATAGGGAAGACACAGGGACTCATCCTGCAGAGTAGAGATATTAAAGGGGTTTTTTTGCATCACAAGCTGGAGGTAAAACAAATTCCAACAAAGAAATCCTGGCCACTAGAAGTCAGTGAGAAATCTGCCATCACCTGTCCAGACAGAACTTCACTTTTGCTGTTAAATATAGTCAGCTTGCTGTATTTTATTATCATTTATCATTTAAAAACTTTTGCACTGGTAGTTCATTCAACTAAGATGAGAATAAAAGGTTTTCAGTTAAGGGAAGTAAAATTATTAGCACTATTTTAAACCACTATAAAAAAACAATGAAAAGCATTTTTAAAAGCATATTAAAACATATAGTTTAAATTAAAATTAAGAGCTCATAGATGTTTTGCATGATAAAGATGCCTTATTAGGAGTCAGAAAAAAATGACACCATCCTTGCTGCTTATCTATATCTATTCATTTTCAGAGCACAAAGCCCTTTGAAACACATTTTTTCCCTCTAGTGGCCCTACTACTTTAAAGTCTTTAGTAGTCATTATTTTCTAAAAACACTGAAGCAATTTTAATCCTTCAGACATGTAAGACTTCACATAAAAGAGTAGAAATATCCTACAGAACCCAAACAAGTCACTTTTATATAAAAGCAGCCCTGACTAGATTAAATCTCTGGCACAAGAGGCTGAGTATATAACTATACAAGTAAACATCCATTTAGGTTATATATTAAGCCTTTTTATCACTTGCTGTATTATAAGAAACAATAAACTATTATAGTATGATTGCTACAGTCCTGTTCTCTGGGAAGTAGTTTAAGGCCTCTTTCCTCCCCAGTGCTATTTTTAACCAAATGATACACTCATTTCCTCAACATCAGACTTCTTGTATAAAACTCAATAGCAATTTTAAAATCATTCTTATGCATATGATTCAAGTATAGCACGTGTATAGAATATTTTAAAGTATTTATCTTGATAACCACCAGGAACTTCTCTTTGAGTTTTTACTTAACATACAATGAAGACCCTTCATAATCTCTGCATTTTTTTTTTTTTTAACTGGAATTCTCTATTTTATTCAGTCCTGAAATTTCAAGGACAGAATTCTGGATAATTTTTTTTTTATTATTATTATTTTCACATATCACTGTCTAGATATTCACATTGACTGGTAATGCCATCCCAGCTTTGGAAAGGTTGTATTTTTTTCTATCATACAGACCTACTGATCATTCTGGAACCACTCAGTCTCTGAAAAATTGCACAAAACTGTTTGTCTGAAATTACAGACTTAGAAAAACCCACATTTGATGTGTTTGTACTTGTATTAATGAAGTTAAGGATGACAATATGCATAAGCATTCACAGCAGCAAACTCTATAAGATCAGAAGTGAAAAAAGCTTGAGCTTATTGGAGGCAATAAAGACTTGTGCTATCTTGAGGAGGAAAAAAAGATGCAAAAAAGAGTGCAGAACAAATGACATATTTTGTCAATGCTTAAGCTTGCAACAATCCACACCGAGAACTGGAGCAATTTTTATAGAGCAGCACTGTTAATCATTGCTAAGACCTTTCTGAACCAACTGGTGCCTTCACCCACTAAGTTACTTCAGTTTAAAGTTATAAATAATCTCCAAGTTTCTGCCCTTGCATTGTCATGGCCTTCCAAGAAATATGATTCCCAGTGCTCCAAGAATACACAGATGGAAGTGTTGTCACAGGAAATGCTAGGATGGCTCACACTTTCTCTGTGAAATTAACTGATAAAGTGTACAAACACCGGCTTTCCAAAGAGCCCAACAGGCATGAAGGGAGCTCCTGCCACACAACTTTGCATTCCCAGAGCTTCCCTATCATTCACGCTGAACCAAAAGCAAAACCTTTTAATTTTTGTCACTAGGTCAAGAAAATTAGTTGTTTCTTTCACAGACCGTTCTCTTTAAGGGGCATATAATGTACTTCCATTACAATCCTATCAGCTTGTCTGTGTGACATGAACTGTTGGGTCCAAAGGACAAACTCTGGATGAACAAAATCTTGTTCTTCCTGAAGAAGGAGCTAAATGGTCCTGAGAGTCTCTAACCTTCTGCTGTAATGGCTGTTTCCAGGCCACAAATCATGTTAAGAGCCATTGGGGGTGATGTTGGACTGAGTTCCTGGCACAAATCAGGGGCTGTGAGTAGCTGCAGGAAGATACCCTGTTCTGATGGTGTCTCTTCACCTGGATCAATTTCAATTACTTCAGACACCTGATCAAGCCAAGCAGGTATCTTGGTTCAGTTTTCCTCTGGAGTCAACAGAGAGAAATAGAGAGCTTCCCAAGGCAAATCAAAACTTTTCAGCTCCTGAATATCCTTCTTATATTCAGGTGTATCAAGTCATTATTGGGTAAAATAACCTCTACAAGTGCTATTGGATGTGGTGCACATTTCTGGCAGTCCCTCCTTTCTGCACTAAGAAGCATCCATCTCAAAATGCTTCTGATTTGCACTTCCTTTTTGACACACTGTAAATCAAAATCTTTTCAGGCAGTGCTCCTTAGAAGGCATATTTATGTGGCTGGTTTTTAATGTTTAATTGTAGTATTTTGCCCACATTCCTCTTGAGTCATATCTTCTTTGTTACAGACTATCTTTGTTTTTTGCAAGATGACAAAAGACAAACTGCAGGTCAATGATGAGACAGCATTGCTTATTTTGCTCTCATTGTGACTTGTTCCATAATGTGAAGGTGGAGCAGGTGATGCACCTATTTTAAGTAAAAGAGAGTTCTGTGCTGGTTCCTGCCCTTCTGCATTACACATTCCCCATAAGGAAGCAGCTCAGAGGAACAGAAGAGACACTGGAGAATTAATCACACTGCTCCTTCCTGATGAGAACACCAAGCTATTAGCTGACTTCAGGTAGAAAGCCCTGGGAATTGCTGCAGAAGAGGCTGGAGGTGAAGAGAATAGCTCGGGGATAGAGAGTCTCAGTTAAAGAAAGAAAATTATATTGTTTGAAAGCCTTGGCAAGAGTGAAGGAAAAGCCCCTGCAGCAAAGACTGAGACAGTTACTGGTATCTCAGGCAACATTTTAATAAGCTCAAATCTCAGGAAACTGAACTCTGCAAATAATTTGAGGTTCATTTCAGTACTGAGAGAACCTGAAGCAAAATTTAGCAGGGAATCTCCATGGGAACGTTCTTTCCAAAACTATACATGTTCCCCAGAGTAGTGTGCCCCTCCACACACTCTTGCCACAGAGGCTTCTCTCAGGAAGTCTCTTTCCTGGTAAGCAGAAAGGTGCTGACTCAGATCAGACAGGGGGAAGGTGCATTGGGCATGGTGAGTAATAGGGTACAAGGATGGCAGATTTGAGCCATTTGGTGAGGGAAGGCAATGGGTGTCTTTCCATGAGAAGACATTGAGCCACAGTTTCACACCCTGTGACTGTAGACAGGCTGAAGTGGTTGCATCACACAACAGATCAGGGGGAGCAGCTGGCCCACCACAGAGGATCAGAGACCAGCAGAGAGGTCTTGGCCACTAAAGTCTTGCTGGGTGGGAGGTGAACATGAGAAGGGAGAAAACTGTGGGTGCAGAAGGCTGAAAAGAGTTGACAGGTCTGGCTGTTGGGAACCAGGGGACAGTGACTTTCTTCATAGGTTTTCAGAGCTATTGCAACAATGGTGTTAGAGGCAATGCCCCAATTAATCAAAGAAGCTGAACTCAGCCAGATTTCCCAGCTCTTAGTGATTTCTGAATGCACACCAGCATGCTCATCTTCAGCAGGGCTCTTCCAACAGCTGAAATCCTCCAGAGGGTTAGGTCACTCTGAGTGCTAGAGATCCCATCACATCAGATTGCTATCTGTCCCAGATGAGATGTGTTGAAAACCTTTCTAAATTCCAACCTCTCTAACTGCCTCCTGCTCCCTATAACTGCATGCATTCAGGTTTGTAAATTAGCGAGTGTACCTAAAAAGAAAAGTCTAAACAGACTTTCTACGTATTCTTGAAACTAGGTTTTAGGAGTTGTTTTTTCACTCTGCCCTCCTGACAGCACCTCCTCCTTAATTCTGTTCATTACTCCTTCAAAGAGGGCTCTTGCCCATGTTATCCCTTTATGAAAGCATATTCACCTCTCACATGAGGATGTAAACACATGGTTGTATCCCTAGAGGAAGCACAGGCAGATGGGAAGGAGGGTATTTTAGGTAACACAAAAGGTGATGAACATTTCATGACTTAAATTAGATCTAAAGGTTACTTGTATGTATCTCAGAAGGAAAAAAAAAAAACCAAAACTGTGCAGTTGCAAGGGGACTGACCCCTTCCTTGCTCTCATTCTGACACCATGACAAAAAAATCAGAATCATATGGATCCACTGAGAACACAAGGACATGACCTGCAGGCCTGCAGTTCCAAACAGCCATGACTCAACTTCCTGTACTTGAAGGAGAGTCAGAACAAAAGTATCTTGGAGTCGTGTTTCTGAAGCTAAAGAGAAATGATTATATGTTCACTGCAAGTCTCTGAGGCGAATGTAGTGAATATGGTTCC
Source organism: Pycnonotus jocosus (assembly GCA_013400435.1). NCBI lineage: Eukaryota > Metazoa > Chordata > Aves > Passeriformes > Pycnonotidae > Pycnonotus > Pycnonotus jocosus. The sequence goes on from VWYP01030171.1 coordinate 119,195, forward strand.
AGGTCTGATGTGATCATGTACATTCTCAGGAATTTGAGAGCCCCAAGTGCCAGTGAACAGGCAGCAAATGCTCTGAGCTCATGATGCCAGGAAGCTCTGAACATACACTGATGTGTGCGCTCACTTTGTCCTCTTACAAGACAAAGCCACTGTCCTTGGATAGCATGTCTCAATGGCACACAAAGGAAAAAGAGAATTTTTGACCTGACATCACATTAAAAGAAATTTTTAGCAAATTTGATGCAAAAATTATTTGGGAAATTTGCCATAGAACATATTCAGCCCAACCTCTCTTTACTCTCCCTTCCAACCCTCTAAGCAAATGTCTCTTTTCTTTGCCCCTTTAAGTTTGCTTTGTATCTATAAATTAAAACAGGAAACAATTGCTTGACAAAGAATTTCTTGGTGCACTATGAAGAATACTATTACAAATTCTAGTCAGGAAAATGCTCCTTTCAGTAAATGTCTTATTGAAAAGAAGGCAATGGGAAAGAAAATATTTACCCCACACATTCTTGCTTCTTATCCAGAAGAGAAAAATATCATGGCTAGAAACTTACTGCAGTCCAGGAAGAAAATTATGTTATGTACTGCATGAAAAACAAACTGAGATTGCTGATCTCATATTCTGAGCCAGGTCAGTTCTTCAGGCTGAATGGGATGATCTTGGAATAGTCACAGGCAATGAGCAACGTCCTTTGATGGGGAAAAAAAAAAAAAAAAAAAAAAAAAAAAAAAAAAAAAAAAAAAAGGAGAGTTACAGAAGAGTGAGCAGTCTGCAGATATGGAGAAACATTTGATCCATCATCCAATTAAGTCAATTGATCTACTCTACACCATGAATGAACACTAGATCATTCATGGGCTGGCTCAAAATCTCTCAGAGACTATTAACTTCAGCTGGCTTTCAGGCCCACAGATGCTGTGCATTGAGATACACTCTGCAGCTAAGTAAGCACATACTTGACTTGCTCTAAGATAATGGTTCCATTGACCTCCCAGGATTACCCTCACCGCTTACACACTTGCTTATGTGCTTTGCTTTGGTCATTGACCAGAATTTCAATAGTATTGCTCCAAAAATTAATTTGGCTCAGTTTTGAATGAAATACTGCAGATATTTGAAGATGTTTGAACAAAATTTAGCACCAGTTTCACTGCAACAGTAGACAGAGAATAGCAAGCTGTAATTACTTCTCTTAAAATTTTTTTGTTGAAGAAGGCTAGGAAAAGGTCTCTACCCAAAGTGTTACAGTCCATCACTATAATCATGCCTGACATAATGGGAATTTCAAAGCAGGACTTAAAAGTGGCAAGTACAGATCTAGTGCTTGCTAACTGCCTCCTGTAAATCTTACCTGCAAGTGTTTCATTTAATGTAGGGGGAAAATTGCAGTGGAATTGTGTTTTCCTTCCTTTTTCTTCTTCTTTTTAATAATTCCCAAGGAAATACTTCTTTAGGATGACTGTTATTTTTTCATGAATAGGATTGTAAATATGTAATGGAACATAAACATTTTGTATTTAGAGTAATAAAAAATTTAGTTCTATAAAAGATTTATCCCCACTAAAAATTATTTGGCCTAAAATAAGAATCAGTGGCAGTAACATATGAGGCAAATGTTCCTTCTGTAAGAAAAACAGGGAAGCTAAACAAATAGTCTCAAATATGTTTGGCAGGGATTTGTACAAATGTAAAAATGAGTTTGTGTTAGATGTACCTATACCTTAGACAACAGGGAAGAATCTTTAAAATCATAAGATCCCACCTCAAGGGCAGGTAAACTCAAATGATAAGATAGTATCCCACAAAAGTGTCAGTTAGGGAGAATTAGACCTCCCACAATAAATAACTATTTTATGGAAACAGAGCTACAGAAAAAATACATTTACCCTCTGCTTGTAGCCAATAGTCTGATCCTGTCTTCATCTTACACTAGTTAAAGCCCACATCTTTCAGACAATCTGTAAAGACACCTTCCACCCCAAACCACTCTCTGGTTTTACTATTCTTACAGACCAAAGATTATTTAGAAACTCAAATAATTCCATGTATGCAGTTCATCAGCCCATCCCAGACAGACTTCATCCCAAGGCAATCTTTTCCTGTTCTTAACTGCTTTCACTTCTGTTGTACTCCTGCCATCTCATGTAACTACCTATGAGCCACCACAATTAACTAACACAGCTCAGATTTTCAGTTCAAGTACTTGAAGCAAATTCTGTGTGATACCTCCTGAGCATAAAAATATATTTTCAGGAGAACACCAGGCAAAGTAGAGTCATAAATAAATGTCTGGAAATTACAACCGACCTGCAGACTTTCCATGAACAGAGAAACAGACTAGTTTTGGCAGGTCCATCTTTCATAGTGAATTATTCACCCTGCTCTTAACCTCTCTACTTTAATTATTTTTAATTTCATTGTTGGGCAGAGGTGTGAAACCACAATAGTAAAATGAAAGTCTCCTGGGGAATTTCTCTAGATGAGTCAAACTGAAAGAAAATTCCTTAGGGGGGTACTGACCTGGATGTATTTTGTCTTTGGTGAACTGAAGAAGGATGCTTCACTCACACATGCGTGCCTGGCCTATGTGCTCTGGCAGCAATTTTATTGTAAAAAACCTGGACAGGCAAGTCAGGAATTAGGAAAGGTATCAGAGCTCCAGCCACTGCTGGAACACAGCACATTCCTGCAATCCTTGCTGGGCAGTGCTCCCCTAACCATGAACAGCTGATGTACATTACAGAGCTGCTTGATATCCTTCAGCAGTGATGAACTCCAGAGGAGATCTGTAGCTACAGCACCTCACTCTCTGGAAGCAGTTGGGATTTTAGACCTGTGCTAACTTCGAGGCTTCCTCTGAGGATTGACTGGCTAATTTACAAGTTGAGTATATTTTGCTGCAAATGAACTGGCAGACCCTGAGTGAACTGCTTGAGTCAAGCTCCTCAAAAGCACATGGGCTTGAAGGGCTTGAGAGGCATCCAGTACCCATTGGTGAAATGAGGGCAATAATCCAAGTGGGTATTGCCCCCCTCAGCAGACCATGAGAATCAGAACAATGCTGCTCCCTTAAAGCTCTGTAGCACCTCTGTGCCCACAAGAATTTGTTTGACAAGGACTGAAATTCCCTGTCTCAGAAGCAACTAATTAAAGTTGCAAGTCCTGTTTAAAACAGAATGCTCCAAACACAGCCTGTCTTTGAGTTTTACTCACCACTGCTTTGATCTCTTGGAAGGAAACACATCATATTTGGAAAGAGCAAGACAGACTTTCAGCTTTAGAGTAACTAAAAGGCATTTTTTCAAAAAACCAAAATTTGTTAATTCTAGTATATTTTTTGCGACAGATAAAAATTGAGGAAGTATTAGAGTGGAACTTATGGAAACTGCTAGACATTAATCAAATCCTTACATGAAATAATTCCTATACTCTCACATTGGATTTTCATGTGTTGTTCAGGCTGCAAGACAGTGTGACATAAGAGGTTTCTGATAAAGATGAAAAAACACTTCCCACAGATTTCTTCTTTGTTATATTTACAAATGGAAATTATATTTTCCATAAGATCATAAGAATATTTATAATAGGTGCCTTTTTACCACTAAAGCTGAAAGTAAAATGAAGTTTTCCATTGAAGATTCCATCCATCCTGCCCAAAATTCCAAAAAGTATAATCCTCAGCAATAAAAATATCTATAGCACTGCAATTAATTAAAAAAAAAAACCCTGAAGAAATTACAGATTCTTAAAGCCACTGACTTTGTTGAAAAGAAATGCTGAAATTAGGGCTTAATTTCTGTATTTTAATGAGACATCTGAAAAAATGAAGATAAAATAATTATTTCATGTTGATATCCTACATATTTGAAGCCTAAAGCTGAATACTGATATTCCAGTCACAAATTACATCAGCTCTGAAAAACAACCCCTTAATATTCACAGTTTTTACTTGGCCATATCTACTTACATAAATCCAAGATTTTTTTATATCTACAGCTCATCAGTGCCATATGCAAACTTATCAGACTGAGAACAACATCTGTCTAGCACATGCTTTTGGGTCTGTAAAGAATCAACTTGGAAGTGCAAGCTGCAAAACTATTCTAGCTATGCTCTTGCATTCTGAGTCAAGGTTGTGACAGAAAGTTTAAGAGGTGCTGTCTGGTTTTACTGGTTTTGAGAGCAGCTCCTGGCTCTCCGAGGGTGTAATATTCTCACCATGGTGTCATTTTAGTGAGCTGCTATTCTCAGAGATAATTCCTGTATCCCAGGTGCCTTGGCCTACAAGTTTACAACAGAATTAATAGGTTTAATTTAATGCATGTTAGTCTTAAGAGTGGGCAGCCAGGAAAGCAATGAACTTCAGTGTCATGCCTTGCATAAGCACTAGGTAAAATCCATGAATATGAATATGTCTCTGGAAGCAGTATGTACAGAGGAAGGCACCTGATTGCTCAGTGAGTATTGAAACACTGGCTGTACTTTGCTAGAACTGCATTAGCCCAAATTTTTGCTTGTCCTGCTAATGGAATTTCATACTTTTTTCAGTGACTGTCAACTCTAACATTTTCTATTTCCTTCAAGTCTACATGTCCCTGAAGAGGTACAAGACTAAGAAGGGGGAAATGAAGTAGGCAAAAGATAGATTCAGCATTTCTTAATTTGTTTTCTATTAAGTCAAAATTACTAAATTTCCAGTTGGAGCCTGAAAGAATGAGGGGAAGAAGCAGATCTCTGTCCAACTGAGTTTAGAATAAATAAGGGTTCAATCCAGTGGGTCACTCATCACCAGCAACCTAAACTGACATTAATCAGGTGTTAGTACCACAAAGGCTCAGGGCATTACTGAAGAGAACATACCAGCTTGGTTTCTATAAAACAGGCAAATTTCTGTCCAGAACAATATTTTGTTCTAAATAAGGAGATCCAAAATGTATACAAAATTCTCTGTGGATACAGGAAGGATCTGGAAAAGGATGTTCAGGACCCAGACCCTTTGAAAATGTGCACAATTTCTTTTTTTCTTTCTTTTTTTTTTTTCAGACAATATAAGTTGTCTTTTCTAGAAGAATACTGTAGTTTTTCACACTTAATCAGAATCAGAGCTGTGCAAGTTAAGGTGTGGCCTCAGTTGTTCCGCAAAGGAAAGAGGGGTTTGTAGCCCAAATCTAGCATTCACTTACTGGTCATGGATGGAATGCAGCTATTCCAAAGAGGTATGTGACACAAACAGTTATCTGTCTGTGCTTTGTTAGGAGGAGCAGTTTACTTTTGAGACACAGACAAAGCTTTCCATCTTTCTGTTACCTACTAAGGTTCAAGGTTATAATGCTACTGAAATCAGACACTAGGTCACTCACACAGTTTTATCAGGGTATTTGTGCAGTGCATTACAATACCCTCTCTGTGCTTCTAGCCGTCTTTTGATGAAATGGGACTGTTCTGTAACTTGCACAAACAACTATAGCCAGATTTGTTTCATTCACAATTTAATCTAGACATGACCATTTCAAGCTAGTGCAAAAGATTTCTATTTTGATTTTTTTTCTTTTAGTTTTAATTACTACATTATACAAGGAGGATTCAAAGAAAGAAACAGAAATAGTCAGATATCACCTGTAAATATTTTCCAATGTATTCCAACCACAAAAAAAAAAACAAACACCCAAAGAAAATTGTTACTTTGACCAAGAAGAAATCCCACCCAAAATAACTATGCAAATGCCCTGAAGCACCCCTAAGTTTCAGTGAGCACGTCAAAGGGATCATATGTGCCCATGTCTATTACCTCAGTTACACAATCTCTTTGTAAATACTTTTTATAAATCTGCACATGGTCCTCTGGGTCAAAACTACCCTTGAAACTTAGCAGAGCAGATCCCAAGGGATCTGAGCCTGTTTGGTTATGAGCATCAAGTAATGTGATCAGATGGAATCACCTGACTGTTCCTGACCTCCCATGGCAAACGCAATCACAAGTCTCCTCTGCCAAGAACGGAAGTTGAGAAAGTTGTTATTCCTTGTTTCCAAAAGAACTTCTAACCTTCAGTATTTTTATCACATGGTATGCCAGTGTAGGTTTTATTTTACTTTTGGGATTGCACCACCCCATTTCTGATTACTTTGTTTTTCCTAATGTGTTAGCTGCTAAGCTATGTGTTTAAGGCCTGAGGAAAATATTAGCTCCTATCCTTTTTGATAAGAAAGGGCAAAATAAGCCCCCAGTAAAGACATTGTCATCTGCAGGGCACTGCCTAGGCAAGCATCATATCATTGAAAAATGAATGTGCAATATTGGAAAGCTCCATGTGGTCTTTGCACATGACAGTAGCCTCTTAATTTATGTAAACTAATGATAATAGTTGCCTTTGAAAAACTTTCCAGTTGTAACTTATATTTACCTCAGTATCTATAATTGCCATACTTAGTGTACTGTTAAATTCAGCCAAGTGAGCAGACTGGTAAAGTTTACAGAGGCTGATAGCGACAGAGATATTTTACAAGGGATGTACAATTTCAGAAATGAGACTTGTCTCCCAGCTGGTGACCATCTGGCATCCATGACTGTATGTTTGAGTATTAGTCTAAGCCATTATTGTGTCAGTCTCACACACACAGACCACCCAGCACCTTACTGGCCCTTCTGCTCATGCCATAACAGCACCTTTGTTTCTCCCTCAGGAGCGTCATTTGTGCACTGCAGACTACCTAAGAGCTGTTTCCTGCCCATGTGTTCCTTGGCCTTCTGCAAAAACACAGTCCCTCCAGGGAGAAGAGTGAGGTTTAATATTGCTGGGAAAAAAAACACTTTAGGAAATATATTCAGAGCTATAATTAATTACATCAATATATATTTCCAGTCCCTTTTAGAATCTAATTATATTCTTACCCTTGACTCTGTAGCTGTGACTTCCACAAGCTAATTACAGGTTGGCTGAAAAAGCATTTCCTCCTATCTCTGTCTCAGTTGCTGCTTTGCACATTTTTTTCACATCAATCTCCTGCTATGAATGGTCTGATTCCAAGTTTCTTGAGTACTTTCAATTTGTTTTGAAAAGCTTCTCAAAATACTTTCTTCAGAAGACAATATTCTTTACTTCACATAAATTACAGATGAAGACATTTCTGATTTATAGAAGAGTACATTAGTGATCTCCATTTGGATTGTACAAAAAATTAGCTAACTATGTTTCTGATCTTGATTTCAAATTGAGATTAAATGTCAAGGCTGAAATATCTGTGAAGTGGTTCAGTTTGTTCTCTTGAGTCATATTGATTCAGCATCATTCCTAGAAGACATGTTTTTATGTTAGAGCAATTTCAGTTGTACATAATCAGGACAAAGTTCTTCATAAGTGTTAGAGATTTACATTTTGATTCAGATGGAAGCAGTCCTTGGCTACTGGTAGGACACTTGCTGGCCTCTAAATTGAAGGAATCTTCTCTGACAAATTATGTAGCTACTGAAAGTCAAGGCCAAAATGCCTAACCTTTGTCATGTGCATGTCTGCTATAGCTCTATCCCTCCAAGAGCAGGGTCTCTCCATTCTGCTGTAAATTCCTTTATTACTCAAGATGACAGATGAAACATTTATTTAAAAATGTATTCCCATATCCAGGCACATTAAAGATACAATTGCTCTCCATATTCACACATGTTTTTTTCCATTCAGACTTAAAAGACTTGGCATCACCCACATCTTTACATATTTGATTTATTTTGATAACTTATTCATTTCTCCATAGTCCTCATCACCAAATGATATAGGAGAGTCCAGTGAATAGAAAATAATCAGAAGCTAAAAGCAGGGAAAGAGAGGCTTAGTTCTTGCCTAAAAAGTAAAGAAAAAGGTTCAATTAGGAGTGTATTTAAAGCACGTTGACCACATTAGAGCTATATATTAGAAACAGATATGTATATTTATGCTATGTTCATCTCATACCTTGTTTATATCTTCTCATTTACCATGCATGAAGCTGATGACATTTGAATTTCTAGCATCAAAGGTAGAATTGTTACAGATTTAAACATCATGCTGCAGAAAATTACTTTTGGTTGAGACATCCATCAAGTGAGAAACCTACCAGTGCTGACCAACATACCAGGAAATTTCCTTGAAAGCACATGGAAGTCAGTGAGGAACTGCCCAGGGGCTGACAGAATGTCCCCAGTTTGTGTGATAGGATCTGCTCCGTAGGATTTGTATAAGAATCCCTCATGATCACCATCCAAATCCCAAATGGAAAAGAAGCAAATGATGGCATCTGTCTCACATGAGGTGTGGAAATGATTTATAACCAAGTAAACCACTACTCAGTGGGAGGAATAAAAAAGGATTTGAACCTGGCCACAAAGGCCTTGGGCAAGCACTGTGCAAATAGCAAAACTTGCAAACAGTAAACACATCTCTGTAGTCCCAGAGCCAGTTAGATATCTAATGGCGTGTTGGGACCTGATTGATCCAGCAGCATGTGTGGTCGTTGTCTTCCTCTTTTTGAAGGAAGATAATCAGACTCTGCCACATCTCTTTTTCCCTGTCCCAAGTAAATAATCACACCAAATTGTCTAGAGCAGAAAGCCAGGCTAAAGAGCCTCGGGTCTCAGGAATACTATCTCTCATACAGTAAAGGCAAAACCACAAGCAGATATCACTTGAAAGATTTCCTCTCTCCTGTTTTCTGTCACAAACCTACAGCCTCCCTATCTCTCCTAGTTCCCCCACAATCCCATCAAGACTGCTTCATTTGTGGGAAACAACACCAGAGCCACCAGCTGCAGAACCCTAAGACCTGCCTAAATCTTATGATGGTCCCCTCCACCCTAAACTGACTGTACACCCACACCCCTCACCCTACCAAAAAACCCAACCCTCCCTTCCTGCCCTCCACCCATGCTAAAGAACATGCAAGAGCATAGCTCGCTCTTTTAGAGATGAGAGAGCCTGGGGCCAGTCAGTTCCACACACTTATAAGGGTCAGCTGTTGTTTACTGAAAGAAGTATTAGAAATGGGATTGCAAAAGAGAAACAGGCTCATAACACAGGCCCTGAAGTACAGGCATCTGAGGGAGGCTTTCATAATAAATAGCAGCATTTCATCGGAGTGCCTCCCTAATTTTCATGAATCAGAAAAAATCCCTTTGAAAGAGATGTGATAACAGGTGCTCCTGGCACTGGATAAATAATCTGATTGCTCCAAAGGTAGGAAGGGCTTCTCTTTGTTCAGAGAGAGTCATGATGAATCCTTGGTCCTAACTGAGAAGACACTCTGTGACAACCTAGCCAATGTTTTACCTGCTCTGGTCCCCATTTTAAAATAACATGTATGTTCTTAATTTCTGCAAACTTACAGGGTGGCAGCTTGGGACCTTATTCCTCTTTACTGTGTGCATTTTTTTTTTTCCACACAGGGACTTCATGCACTCACCATCCTCTAGCTTTCTTACTCCTCTGAACTTCAGATAATTGGTTATTTTTGAGCATCTTTGGCTCCTCTTTGCCTCAAAGTCCACTGCTGTGTGAAATGACATCAGAATAGAGAAAAATGCTGGTGTGTCTGTGTAGGAAACCAAGAAAGAGTGCTCCAAACTGCTCACTCTTCTTATTATATGCTTCTATAATCCTCCAAAAGGTCAGAGACTGTGTCAGTACACTGAAGAATTTCTGATGACTCCCTGGTACTCTCTGCACGAGGTGGGGAAGGCAAGCACAATGGTGGGATTTTCTCACAATATTTTTTTAAATCCAAGGAAGGATGTAGCCTTTTCCTGTTGGGGTAATTTCCAAGAGCAGGACTCAAAATCTCATTTCTGGTATGTATAATCTCTTGAGTCAATAATATCTTACCAAAGCTGTTAGAAATTTGGTTTTATTTCTTTTCTGGCTGCATTTGAGCCCTCTAGTTTCCCTTTGTTAGCATATTCAGTGGGCATTTTCCACAGCTTCCAGGCATTTCAAAACAGGTTAATACACTTTGGGATTGACCTGAAAGCGGGGCCTGAGTGGTCCTTTAAGCCTCTCTTAATGGATCAAATTTAGTAGGTCAAGTTACTCACTATGCACAAACACTTGGGTTCAGTATGTTTATTAAAATACCCATTTTTTGCACCATGATTTTGCCAGAAATGCATGGATATTAGTAAAACAAACAGTAATGGGATTCTATGGGGAAGGGCATATTGCAGAAGCAAAATAAGGTTGCCTAAAATGACACCGTCTCAATTCTTCCCAGCAGAAATGGAGAATTAGTAGTTTCAGAATATTAAACAAGAAAGGTGGTGGCCTGAAGGACTTAGCAAATCAGACTAATTCAGCTCAAAGATGAATTTGGTTTTAGTATTGTAATAAAAAATTAATCCTTTTATATGAAAATTTTGGGTTGGTTATCTAATATAAGCAAAGTAGCAGCTCTCATCTCAGGTGCTATAATTACAGAGCTGAGCTAATCCACAGCCACTGAGATCTTTTCCAGCCTTCTATTCCAGGACCAAGAGGCATAACAGCTTGAATATAGCTACAAATAGCTATAGGCTTTGTCCTGTTTTCATGCAGTTATGATTTCATCTTAAAGTCAATGCTGTTATAACATTGTTTGCTGAATGTTTAATTTGCTGAACACACAGAATTCCAGCTGAAGCTAATGTGAATTGCAGGTGCTCAAACCGCTGAAAAGTAAACTGCCCTTTTTTATTTAAATATATGTTAATAGAGATCCATCAGGTTGCTGTGCCTCCACAGTGATTAAAACATCAAAGAAGTCAATAAATACATTGATAAATAAATAATTGTTTGGGAAAAAACTCACCTAACATTACATTGTACTTCCTGTCCTTCATCCCGGCTCATCCCAAAGGATTTGAACACAACTTCCTGAAGTCAGTTAAATCTTGCTTTTGCATTTAGCAGACTTTGAGCCAGGCTCTAAATGCCTGAGAAGAGGACATGAGCCTGCATGACCTGGACACCGCCAGTGAGGGGGAGCAGCAGGGGTGGGATGTGGCACAGGGAGTGTGGCTTTCTCAGCCCAGGGTTACAGCAGCACACAGAGATCTTGGCATGCAGTGAAGGCTGTGGTACACAGCAAACCAGGACAGGGCTGCAAAAAACACGTTTGTAGGCAGGGTCTTGTTCACCCTGCCAGCTCTGCAAGGCAGAGTTCTTGGGCTGAGCACAAGGCTATGTTAACAGGATGTCAGGGGAGATTATGTATCATTTCTACCATTCATTTCCTTTCCTGGACTTCTGCCTAACTCTTCAGTTCTTTTCAGGACATTTCTGAAAGCATTACATAAAGTGAAAACCTCAGGCTTGCATCTAAAATCCAAAATTAAGCTGTTATTCATATCTCCTGGTCACCTTCAGAGAAAGAACAAACAATGCCACTGGCCAGTACATTTGCCAACTTTTGGGGGTCATCTGGCCTTGGCTATGTGACTGAGAAACTGCTCAGGCATTAGGACCACAAGCAAGGGAGGACTTAGAGAAAAGATCTCTCCTACCCACCACTGATTAGTGTAGCGATGCGATGGTGTAAATTTGTAGTTTACACAGTAACTTTACAGCCTTGTCTGCGGCAACACATCCTTCAGCCATCCCCTTTGGCTCACTCCCCTCACCACACATCATGGAGAGAGCTACAGGACCCAGGGGTAGAGAGGTGGCTGCTTTGAGGCAGGTTGGTTGTTTTAAGGTTTAAAGCTGTGGGAATAGGATCAGCTATTGCCTTTTCATAGTTTTTAAAGCAGTTATTTCTATATCTGTGAAGGAAACAGAAAATTAATGTAAGTTGCGGCCTTTCTTGAGAACTTTCCAACACGTTGATTTCTTGGCCTTTCTAAGCATGCAATCTGAGCTGCTGTGCTGTGTACATCCTAGGACCAAGTGTTCACTGTGCCTCTCTACCAACACAAAATTGCAGGCTTCTGAGAGGAAATTTTATTTATTGCAAGAATGCATTGAATGAGTCACTGTGTTTTTCTGCTGTCTGCATTAAGCTGGAGTGAAATTGAAATCATACTTCAGTCATTTAAATGCCTTTTCTTGGCAGGAAGAAGGAAAGTTTGGCCTCGGCACTCTGATTGGCAGCATGCTGCTTGGTTGGTAGCTAACAGTCAGCCTTACTGGGTCCTCCCTGTTGTCAACAGGACGGATCTTTTCCAACAAAAGCAACATCCTGTCAGCTACTCCTTCTTCCAGGAACCTGCCTTTCCCTCCCCTGCAACTGCTCTCTTGCTCCAGGTTCAGGCAAGAAAACAGCACTGCATGAAAGTGAGAGCTACAGAAGGAATAGCCATCAGACTTTAAATTCATGCTTCCTATGGGCTGCATAATATTCTTCCCCATTCATAAAGTCATAAAGAGTGAGCAAAATGCAGCCTTTGTTTTTAACTGTTAAGAAGAATTAGTTAAAGGAGGAAAATAGTTTTAATGTGAGGAACTCATAAGGAAAGAAGGGGATGTATTCATAGGAATCTCTCCAAATACCCTATGAATACAGTCTTGGGGCGTGCAGCTACAGGAATCCCAGAAAGGGAAACTGAGTTATTTGGAGCAAGGAGAACAACCAGGCAGGTAGTACAAAGACAATGCTTGGCTTCTTGCCAGCATCCTGCCACAAAATCCCACACTCAGAGGCTCTTCTTAGCAGCATATGATGATATATTTCCAGATGTTAAAAAACAGCTGTGTAAAAGTGGAGCATTCTGGGAAGAATGAGAAAAGGAGGAGAGAACAAGGACGGCTGCAGCTGATGTGCCAGTTTCTCACTGCAGGCTGGACAGGCAATAGTCCTTTCTTTGATGATCTCCTCTCTGGGATTCCACATTCCTCTGTCTTCAGCCCAGATTTGGAAAGACATCAGAGAGACGGTTCATCAAAAAGAGGGGCAAACAGAGCTGCTCATGGGATGAGAAAACTCTCAGAGCAGTACCAAAGTCTTCCATTAGCTCTAAGGGAGACTCAGGACCTCAGGCTGAAAGGGAGAGGGAGAAGACCAGGTGTTGCCAGCCAGGAAGCATGCATATGTCTCTTCAAAAATTAAATATATGGGAGAGAAATTGCTTTCTTCCACAAGGGGAAAGGAAAAGGCTGAAAAGCTGACCTAGAAACAGAGGATAACACACACAATGGGGAACATGCAAGAGAGCCGATGACAGCCTTAGGCAGGACTTCAATATAGCCTAATAATTTAAAGGAATGGATTAGCTGAGAACATCCCATAAAGAATGCACAGTGTTTTCAATTAATACTTATGTATATTCCATAATTATAAAATACCTTTGGGCTATCCATTTTTCAATGATGTGTCTATATTAATCCTGTATGGTTTTTTTCACTAAATGATGGCTGCTACTGACTGCTAAGAATGTTCTGCTTCAGTAAACTTTGATTTCACTTGCAGTTGTGCATTTATTAGGCAAGATTATCATCATCCAAGTTTCCAGGGTTGGGAATTCATTTGAAAAATATGGTCTATTTGCATTTAATTATCACATATTTACTGAGGAAAAATATAAACACGCCTGTTTTAGGCAAGGAATGGAGCCAGTAATGTACGGCAGACTTGGGATTGTGCTTTTTAATATAATCAAACTACTGTTATAAATAATTCACAGTTTCCACTGTGGAAAAAAACTGAATATGGATTTCCTGATAGGTTCCTCTATCAGGGTTTTTTTTAATGTTTTAAAAAAAGGACATTTTACAAAATACTAAAGTTACTAAGATTGTTTGTAGCAGATGAGATATTATTAAAGTTCACCTTGAAAGAGGATGTAAAGGAGAAAAGAATCCCTTCTATGAGAAGTAGCTACCAGCTCCAGCTGCTAGGAGAAGAAAAAAGAAGAAATAGATTTTTGTAAGATACCAAAGCAACACAACCAGACAAGAAGAGGAAATGTCAAATTAACTTTTGGGAAACAAATCCTGTGTTCAAAGTTCACATAGTTCCAGTCACTGCACAGACACTTCATGTTGTCACCAGTATAACTGACCAGTATATCTGCACAAAATGCAGATGAGGGATCCTGACCTTACAACAGAAAGGCAGAATTATTGAACAGGTATTAGAGAAGAGAAACAAATCTCTTGTCATTTCAGAATTCCTGCATGAGTTATTTTCGTGTCCATCTGCTGTGGTGTCCTCTGTATTGATTTTGGTGGACTCTGACAGAAAGAACAATCAGCTTCCTTTCGGCAGAGGATTCTCATTGGAAAGGATGAGAAAAGAGGACAGTCACTGACACTTGCTGAGCTACTGGTCAACACCAGCACTCAGTTTCACTGGACAGGAGCAGAGAGACCCTGCAGGGGGCTGATGGGTGGGTGCTTGCTGCTGAGCTAGGGAGTGGGTAACCCAAGGACAAGGGTGTGAGGCTGAGCTGAGGGGCTAGAAAATGCTGAGAAGTAAAGCTGAAGATGTCAACAGGGTTTGTCAGGCATGTCAGGGGCCACATGGAGGTGACTAGAGCAAGATGAGCAGCTCTTTGAACTTCACTGGCAGCCCAGATAACAAGCTCACGTGTCAGAGAGCTAAGCAAGTATTTTAATAACATCTGAGATGCACAAGACATGCTGGTGTGACAGACCTTACACCGACCTTAGACAACATCAGCATTCTCTCAACCAGCAGCTGAAGGTGGGGCAGGCCAGCCCAAGGTGTCTCAAGCAGTGCCAGGCACCTGTGTTTGAGTAACTGAAGCCCACCTTAGGGGAGGGGCACAGGTGTTGCTTGGTGGCCTCAGAAAGGGACCCTGCTGCTGAGAAGAGTTCATATTAGGTGAGGAGAAAGGAAACATCGGGCATATTAAACAAGGTGGGAAAGTATCCCATGTAATGGCAGCTGTGGGAGTGGCAGAAGATCTTCCTCATAGTAAATTCAGAAGTCTGCACATGAGAGTTCCTCATATACCAGTCATTTCAAGCTGATGGTTCCCCTGATATGATCTTGTTGAATTACAATAAATAATTATTGCCTGAAACTTCCACTTCCCACTTCCAAGCAAGTCCAAAGTGAGTTTCTCCCTTAATAGCTTGATTTTGAGACTCTCTGAATGTTTGCTTGAAACATATTGTAAATTTCTACAGGTTTCATCTTTTATCATTGAACAAACTAATATTAATTCCTGTTCCTGCTACTGCAAGAAGTATAATGTTCCTTTTCATTAAAACTCTCTAATAATTGGTTTTTACCTTTCAACTTGCTTCTTCCTCTTTAGACGGTGTCATTGTCAAATTTGCCGTGTCTGTCTTCCACAGTCTTGAACTTAAGAGTTTGGTATATCAAGTAAGACAACAGTCTCTCTGTACTAATATGTTCTTTCAGAGAATTCAGTACGCAATGAGATTCTAATAGCATGAGACAGATCCAATTTCATATTTTTACTAAACATATCAAGAGCCTCTATCTTTGCCCTAAACACATCATCCCTTGCTTTTGAAATTACTTGCAAAACAATTTGCTACTTCTAAATTTGATTTCTTCTGTCTGTCTTTTTAAAAAATAAAAATTGTATAGGGGTGTATATGTTGCTAAAAGCAAGTAAATTTATGCTATCAGCTAAAGGTTTCTGACAACTAGAACTTCAGTCCTAGATTTAAAAGGCATTGCACAACCTTGGTTTTTTCTCACCTTCAATTCACCACTACTGCCAATAGGTCTACTTAGGTGTGTAAGACTCGTTTGTATGAATAAGGACTTGTAGTTATGTCCCATGAAGAAAACAAAAGGTCTCCAGGCAACTGGCCAGCTGATTGTTGATTACTTGACATTTATGCAACTCATTCTCTCCATGAACAATAACATTTATTGTATTGAGAGTTCAGGAACTGGGTATAACAGGAACCAGCAAAAGATGACTAAAATTAAAGCTAAGCAGAAAGGAAGACCATAATGTCAAGCCATGGCTGTTATTTAATTTCCCGACAAAAATGAGTGGAAAAAACAGGATCATACTTTTATCCATTCCACTTTTCTAAAAAGAAAGAAAATGAAAACAATAAAACAACAACAAAAACTCAAACAAATAAAAGCAAGTAAACAATAATAAAACAAAACAAAAAAGCAAAAATAGGAAAAACAAAAGAAAATCCCACCAAAACAACAAAGAAACCCCCCTGCTGTTAGAGACCACAGAAACTCCAGACCCAAGGTTCTGGTTTGCAGAGATCCAGCTTTTGCCAGATGGGCATAATTATGAGTGTGGGATGACTCCAAATGAAAGCAAAACTGAAGCTGAATATGAAATACCTCATCCCAATATCCACTAAAGAGAATGGTATAATGAGGACTGAAACACTATTCCCATCTTCATGCATACCTCAGGATTCAAAGGGAATTAGGCACAGCATCCAGGCAGGAAGACTGTAAGGAAACAAATCAGCCTTTTTTTTTTCTTTCTTTCTTTCTTTTTTTCCCTGAAAAAGTATTTAAAAGGTTAATTCCTATCATCATGCTCAATAAAGAGCCAAATCCTGAGAGAGCAGATGGTCATTACTTTTGATCTTACTGTGTACATTACCATGTACATTTACTGATGTACATCACTGTGTAAGCATTTTTAAAGTTTTTTAAATATTTAGATTTTCATTTAGAAATTAGAAAGAAATATAATTCAGTGGCCCTACAGAACATCTGAAATGAAAATCTAGTCCCAATGAAGTCAATTCCTGGGCTTTGATTCTCTTGAGCTGGTCCAAAATTTCTACCTTTTAAAAAGTCCATGTAGAACCTAGGTTCAGTTTTTCTTAATATTGATGAATGTTTGAATAACTTGCTTGTAATATTCAACCAAAACAGTTGTTGGAAAATAACTAAGTGATTAGAATTGACAAGGAGTAAGAATATGAACATATACCTCTAGCTTATGTTAGCAAATTAATTTTTCTGATTGCAATTGTATGTGAACCCCAAAATGGTAAGCCATGGGCAATAGTCCTAAAAATAGAGGAATCAGCCTTATTTTAATCTGGAATAGCTGGGATATCTTGATGCTGGTTTAAGAAGGAGCTTTGTGCCAAAGACAGTTTCTCCTTCAGCTCCTTACAGTGTCTGATCTGCAATAAAGTGAAGAGAAACAAGACTGAGAAAATCAATATACAAAAGGTTAAAGTCAGCAAACCTATTCCTCCACCTTAAAGTATCTTGGATATATATGGTTTCATATTTAATTCTTTTCCTGATGGTGATTAGTAATTAGCAACCTCCTATTCAGTTAACCACACAGAGAAGTTAGCACATAATTATAGTGTCCAGAAAACATAAAAAGAATCCTTCTTGTGGGCTTTCTGGTTCATTCTTAGCTGGGAAAATGGTGTAAGAATTCCCTGTTCTACAGCATTTCACTGTCCTGTTTTCAGATGTTCTTGGGGGGAAAAAAAGCCCAAAACAAACAATTAAATTGCTGTGAAAAAATAAGATACAAAAAAACCCCACCCCAAACAAATAACCTAAAATTACCTGATGTCTTTTGATCTCATTAGATTGAGGTTGAGTAGTTTGGGTCAATTCTTTTATCATCATGGTTCACAGGTTGCTACCAAACATGATTTAATACAGTGTATTTACAAATTCTCTCTCTCTAAAACAGAAAAGCAAAGAAAAGCTGTTAGAATGAGCTTATTCTTGCTGCATGCACACCAGTCCCACTTCAGCAAAGAAAAGCCCTATTGTTTTACAGATTGAGACACACTAAAGAATCAAGTGACTTGCTGTCTGTTGGACAAACTATTGACTGGAACATTATAATTTATGCTGATTTCAAAAGGCCAAGCCTTACAAAATCTAGATGAAATTCTGCTACAGTGCATTCAAGTGTGATTGAATGTAATAAGAGTTGAGGATAGTGGTCGTGCTACAGCTTAAAGCCTGAACTCTCTTGCGGCAATTACGACAATCAAAAATTGCCCACTCTTTCTAGTTTCTGTATGACCCTCCAAACATTTGGGGAGTGGAAGAGGGGATATTTCCCTTTCAGACTGTGGATTTTGAAGGGGGAAACTGTACAATAGAGGTTGGGTTTTTTTTGTTTGGTTGTTGTTTTTTTTCCCATAACAATAGTTTATTTCATCATATCACTGCACTCCTCAACTCCTGCACTTAGGATCCAGGAGCCTTGGCACCATTCACAGGACGGGGGAAGTCCAAAGGGAGCAAATGTGAGGAAGGAAGGGAAGGGAAGGGCAAAATTAATAGATTCAGATCAGGAAGACACTGGATGACTATGAAGATTTGAGTTCTTTCGATCAGTTTGCTGCATTCCTTTCACCTAAATTTTTCCTATTTCCTGTAGGCATTGGTACCATCAGCCACCCTAGTCATTCTGCCTTAGAAGCTCCTCAGAGTGAAAGCAAAATCTGTGCAATGAGGCATCTGCAACCTGCTGCTTTGTCACCAGTGGCTCTGCTTAGCCCTGTTTATATGAGAGGAATGACAGAGCAGCCTGATGAAATAGCCCTTTGTCATGCAGCATGAGAACTCGTTCCTTACCTAGCTGAACAGAAGAGCCCACAGGATGGCCTTTGGTTTTGTCTATATACATATACATAGATGTAATTGTGTAAGTATTTTCAAATTACACTCATTTAGAAATATATTTTATTACACTATAAAATAATTTTAATATATAATATGTATCATATGGTGATAATTATAAGCAATATTTACATGGATGTAATATATTTTTAAATACCTAATTAATAAAAATAAACAATGATACAAAATACTTTTTGTATATTGAAACAGCTTCAGACAGTTATTTCTGAACACAGGTCTGGAACCTGTAAGCTACCTCCACCAGGTCACAAGCCAGAAATGGGATCAAAACAACATTACTCCTGAAGATTCCTGGTGTGAAATGGCCAGTTATGTGCTTTCAGGTTGTTCTGATAATGTGCATTATTTTTGTTATCTTTTATTTCTGACACTTGAGATATTTTGCAGAGGAATAGTGTGTAGCCAAACAATGATGTATATTTTAAAACCACTAAACCACAAAACTTTTAAAATTCACTGCTCTTAAAGAATATAATTTCTGAGAAGTCTAGAAATTACATAGAACTTCAGTTTCCTCCTCTCTTTCTATATTTTACCTGGGATGATCAGTGAAAGTTGACTTTGAACATACGTGCACAAAAAAAAAGATGATGGCATGGAACAAATTAGCATTTTTTTCACTGGAAAAGTACTCGGCCAGGACTGCATTCCTTTTAGTGGCCATATAAACCCTCAGCAGCTGAATGAAATAAGATTACAACACAGTAGTTAGAGCTGTGCTTACAACATTTCTTGGCTTTTGTAGTTCAGTTCAACTTCAGCACCAAAAATAACAAACAAGTCAGGCCTCCAAAATACACACACAGAGGTTGTTTAAAAACGCTGAACTTTAAAAAAACCCCCACATCTGAAAATACTTTATTGCATTTCTGTCATTTTAGTTTCATTGTACAGTCATAAGAGGCATAAATAAAGGGTTTAAATCACAGGTAGAAGGAAATTATAAGGTCTCCAGAAGATGAGATTTTAAAAGAACCCCTAAAACTACAAAACTTTTGTTAAAATATGACAGGAGAAAGCACTACAGTTCAAGCTAGAAAGATGTCATATGTGAATGTATGAAATTCCTGAATGCATTGACTGGGAATTATGCATTGCAATGGGAGGTGGGACAAGTGACAAAATAGCAATAAAAAAAGGAATCATGGAATGTACTAAGCTGTGAAAAGGGATGAGAGAGTGCTCTGCATTCCTCTCTCTTTGTCTAATTTCAATCTTTTTAAAAAGATAAATTAATCTTTCTCTTCCCCTGTTTCACAACCTCCCCTTCATGAAGGCTGTTCATTCTGAGTAAGAAAGGGGGATTTGTTATAATTGACCTATCATAATTTAGAGATTTGTAAATGTGTGTTGCAATAACCTCCAGCAAGCACTAAGAATACATAATTTGCAACAATATTCCTTTACAACTGCATTTCCTATTGCAAGAAACACCATACTGGGTTATAAACAAGAGGATATCATACCTCCACCTCATGAAGGTACTGAGTTTGCCCTTGCAACACTTCTTTTTGTGTGAAGCCACTTAAAGGCTGGGTTGGGGGTTTGTAGCAAAACCCATCTTCAGCACCTCCTCTTAGGATTGTCCTAAACTTCACAGCCCTTCACACAGTGGTGCCCACCTGGGTCTGCCAGTGCTGGCTTCAGGTAAGAAGATGATTTGGAAGCCCAAGCAGAGGCTTTGCAGACTGACTGCAGCCTGAGGACTCTTGCAGAGAGAATTCTTGTTCTGGAGTACTTGAAATCAGGTCCAAGCACTGGAGATGGATCAATGTGGGCAGCTCACTAGAGTGGCACAGGCACCTTCCTAACAGAAGTTCAAGGCTTTGACAATCAACACAAAAGCCTTGTTCCTGGCAATATTTCCACTACTTGGCAGGACTGAGCATAAATAAATAAATAAATATATTCACAGAATGAACAACAGCAATAAACAAAACAGGACTGTACAAAACATCAGTGTAGATCAGAAAGGACCACTGTTGATGCTCACTCTCACTCTGTTTGGTTTTATAAACCAGTAAACCAGGCTTATCAAACCTGTAAATTTAAACTTTAAAAAATCTTTCTCTTTTTTATCTCATAAATATGATATGATTCTTACTCTGAAGTGTAGTTATACAATATATAATATAATGCAGTGTTTGATGTAACTAAAAACATTGCTGTTTTAAAATATTATTGCTTTAAAGAAAGCCTTCAGAAAATATACTCTATGTTTTTTCTTGAACTGATCTTCCAAGGTAAACAGGGTGCATCTAAAATGACAAACAATACCTCAGTTTATAAGATTTTTTTGACCTTTTATCAGATAAAGACAATGGAAGGAAAATTATTTGTTTTCATTTACCCTAATAGATTGTTTTCTGAGTCCAGTTGCTGAAGTAGATTATTATATTTTGCTTTCCTTTCAAAAGCTGGGTTAAAACCTGCTTAGGTTCTGTGAGAAATGGGTTTTGCAATATTAGGTCAGTTGCAGCTAAAGTTCATAGATAAAATTTGTACAAAAAATCCACAAAGAATTCAATTAGAAAAGAGCAGAGGCCTTGTCTGAAGAATAGCAGGAGGCTGCTGATCTCATAAGATAGGACATATTGTACTTGATCCTAAAACTATTCAACCATTCTAATATATTAATTTTACTTCAGTAGTCAGAAAGACATCCAGACTTTATTATGCTGCTATATACAAATGTAGAGAAAAAACCTCCTGTCCTCATCCCAAAGAACTTGCAACCCAAGTTTACATTTTAACACGATTAGCATATGAATAGATATATTCTACCTTATTATCTTTAAGTGCATGCTTTTGAATGTATAAAATATCTGTTTGCACACATGCTTCTTTTATTTCTCGTGTGTAATGTCCTTGTTCAAGGCCCATGGAAACCAATGGGATTGTAAATTATTATATTTATTTTCTTAGCCTTTGCATCATGCTAAAAGCAGGACAAAAGGATATAAAAGCCCTCGATTTTTGGTGACTACAACTTTGCCTTCTATATTTGAGCTACATGTTTTGGTCACTGTTTTGTAAACAAAATCGTTTTCAGGCAATGGGTGTAGGGCACCACTAATCTGATCAAATATGGTTTGGGATGACATAAATCACTCTCTGGGCTCCACAGGCAGGACAGATTGGCTCTCCATGAACTGTCAGGAATGGAGATATCCTTTCTGCAGAAACCTAAAGATGAAACCCACCTGAGGGTATTTAAAGAATCTAAGAACTGAACTTCAGGGTTGCTTTCTGTGTTGTTTTTCTATACATGCACAAGGTAACACAAATTTTCAGTTACAAAACCTCTATATTTGTGTGGACAAGGATTTCTTGAAAAGGTGAAGGCCAGGAAGCTGCCACCTCCCATCAGCTCCCTCCCTTTCCAGCTGCCAGCGCTGCTTGTTGGAAATCTCCAGCCTACAGAAGCATCAAACCCTTCTCAGTTCTTCTTGCTGGAGAAATAGCTATGTTTCTCTGGAGTAGCTGAGGAACCTGTCATAATTTCCTGTTTTAGCTTCTAACCCAGCTTGGTGCACAGAACAGAATGGTGCCTGCTCACCCCCTCTCTCCTTTGGGACTGTTCATTTATGCGGGGGCACACACAGCCTCACGCTCACATGCCTGCACACAAACCTGTCCATTTCCATCCTACCTAAGACCCTGTTCACTGGGGAAAGGCAGGGATAAAGTGCCAAGCCTTTATTTATTCAGAATACAATTTTGCAAGAGTTGCATGTGTAATTCATCATGGGTGATGGGGTTGCAACATCAGGGATGAACCAGTCAACCTACAGAGAGCCAGCTTGAAGGAATTCATGTACTGCTACACTGCTGGCTACAGAGGAGCAGGCTGCAGGGATTTCAAGGCTATTTTTGTGGGATGAGAGAGTGAAATATATAATTTCTATATATATTCTATATATTCTAAGGCTGAGTCTTACAGACATATTCTTTGATACTCTGCTGGTAACAATTAGCTATGCCAAGGTAACACAGAGAGGGGCATACACCAAACACTTGGGCTGCCCTGCTACTGAATAGACTTTTTCACATCATTTTAAACCTACCGGTACACTGCTTTTCATTGCTTATAAAGATGCGTCCCCACAACCACTCTGAAGAAAAAAAACCAAAACACTGTCTCAAACCCTACACACTCTTGAGACAGATATGTGATGGCTCAAGGTGGAAACCCAGCTCTGGTCTTCAGCTGGAAGCCAGGTATCGTTAGTTGTGTCCACAGGTTTAAACCCCAGGAGGCAAACATTTCAAGCTACCACCATGACACTGTTTTCATCTTTGCTTTGCATATGAAAGAAATTAGTGTTAGCAAAACGATGACACCAAATAAATATTATGTAAGGGCAGTACATAAATAAGTTATAGCAGGGCAGGATAACATCATAAAGGGAAAGTATTTGTGACTCATTTTTTCTAATTATTTTAGGAGTTTTCCTAATGTGCAGTGCACAATTGAAATAAATGGAAACTTTAAGAAATATTCTACATAAAACAGAGTCCAAAAATGTAGAAGGTTATGCAAGGCTAACTGTAAAAATAAGCAGACGAGTCCTCTAAAATAATATTGCAACATTTTTTGGCTTCCATTTATTGGTTGCCATAGGATTTTTAGTCGGTGAGCAACTGCTAAACACAAGGCTGCCTCATACCATAGCTTGGCTTTTAAGAGAAGAAAAACATTAACATTGTTTAATGAACACCCTTGTCTGGAGAAGTACTAGCAAATGCTAGGAACTCATTTTCCTACTGCCTAAAACCAGAGAGATTTGCAAGTGTTGTGTTTATGATGTTGTGCCCAATTTGAATCTTCTTCTCTGACAACACGGAAATACCGCTCCCAAATAAAAAACAACTTGTTTTTGAGGGAAGTTGCTAGAGGGGAAAGTCCAAGAGCAAACAGGTTAAAGTGCCATGTACACAGCAGAAAGGATCACAAGGCACTTTTAATGAGCTATTTGAGTTACACCAGCTGCTTCTGGGGTCAGAGAGAACATCCACTGGTGGACACTAAAGGGAAGAAATGGAAAATGCTTTTCTAAAGCATTTAATTTCTCTACTGAACAGGTGGTTAAGTCTGCTCCATGTAACACATTCTACATGGAGGGGTATCGAGAGGAAAATAAAATAGTGACATGCTATAAAAAGTAAGTAAATGCATTTGCTCTTGATCTTTTATTCAGTGTCCCAGTACATCTTGATGCATCAACATTCATCATTACTATTTTTTTATGATGCTTATTTATGCTCCCTCTGAATTTGGATTTCTGTACTTTGTCCAGTGACAACTAGATGTAGAAAGCTTAAAGTAGACACATGTATCCATGGCTGAGCTTTTTCTCATGTGTCATGTAAGGGTCAGGGTCTTTTGGCCTGCCATCCTTCTGGGCCAACAATATTTGCAAGCTTGGTTCAAAAGTGACCATTTCCAAAAAGGGAAGGAGTGCATTTTCCCATACAAATTATATATGTATTTACAGTTTTTTAAATATCCAAGCGCTAACACCTAGAAAACTCTCAAGCTAACAGGAGAATCCTATTCTGAGACTTAGGTTTATAAAATTTAAAGTTTTCTGGACCATCCTGCATAGATTTCCATATAGATATGTCCACTCACTGCCATTTGAAATGTTTGAGGGCACTCCAGACACCTCCATCTCTCTCTTTACAAGAGGTCCCTCTTCCACAGCCTCTGTCTGTCTCTCTGTCTCTGTCTGTCTTGGATACCTGGTGTATCTCAAAGGGAAAAAGACTTTTCTGTGTATGCAAACAAATCGGGCTCTGACAAGCAGGGAGGATTACTCCCATTTAACTCGAGACATCTATGCCTGAGCTGGTCATGCTGAGCTCCTTTTATAGCCAGCAGAGAGAAATATAGTTGTCAGCATTTAGCTGGACAAATCCTACCCCCAAATTCCAGTTGTGTAAGCCCATTACTTCCAGCTTCAATAGCATTAGATAGTCTGAATCTTGTCTTTGTCCTCCCTGTTACATGTAAAGCTGGCAGTGGGTTTCTCTGCCCCTCTGCGAGGAACCTGATTTAAGAGCTGAGGCAGAACAAAGCTTGGGCTTGACTATAGTGACTTCAGAAGTGCGGTCAATCTCCCCTGCTGTGCTCTGACAGGGTAACCTTTTCTTGTGAAAACAATCTTGGAGCAACCTTTAAAACTGCCCTAAGTATCAGAGTTTTTGGTCTAGTTCTGCAATAAGAACACTCCAGACAATGAAGCCTATAGCCTATGTACTAACCTCCTGAAAGCAGGTCTTTCCCAGGTCTCTGAGGATTATATCTGTTATTGATTCAGCTGACTGGAACTCACAGCAAATTGATGGTGTCAAGAAGTTGCAAAAAAGTTTCAAAGAGGTATAGAAAAATGCGAGTTAGACACCTCTTTTCACTTCTCTGAACAATTGGCATCCAAGAGCTACAATGTCGGAAACATTACTTCTGGATGGGAGCAGCAACATTCAGAGTCTCATAATCCCATCTACTATTAGAAATAAGATGAGAAGCCTTCTACCCTTTAGAAAAGTCTGGTGTTTCTGAGATAGATAGCCTTTTGATATAACACAAAACACATACATTTCTCTCTTATACTTCTATGGTGTGCTCACCATGGTGGCCTCCAAATGCACTCTGAGTGACCTGGCAGCACAAACCCCATGGTAGCAAGTGTCACTTACAATTGCAGTCGTCCTAAATAAAAGCAAAGTGTATTGGCAGGGTGGAAAAAGCCAGAAGATAAAGCTGTTTAAACAGAATGACCAAAGGATTTTCATTTTTGTTCTGTAATTTTAGAAAACAGATTACCAAAAGTCAATGATTGCTTGCATAAAATACCATGTATCTGCTATGGATTTTATCTTTCAGACTTATTTAAAGACAAGATTATCTGAAACCTAAAAATTAATTTCCCTAAAAATTACTAACTACAGAAAATGGCGATGATGCTGTTGAAAAAGAACTGTGGAAGAAGGAGCAGAACTTGTTAAATCATGGAGTTTTTCAAAATCAGTTGTACAATCTCAGCATGCCAGATGGAAAAAATAAGGTACAACCCTCCCCCCCCCCTTCCAATAGCAAATAAATAGAACTTAAAATAGCACTTGGCCCTTGACAGGTTGGTGTGAGTATTATTCTGGAACAGATCAGCAATGTTTCTGCTACAAAAGGGGTAAGGGCATTATTGTGCCTACCTTCACCTATGCAGAAAGACCACTCATTAGTGGGGAAAAAAAAGGAGGAAGGGCACAATCACCCCACATCTTCTGTGCTCTGAGGATATAAATGCAACCTTGACCTTGTCCTTGCTTTCTACACAAAGCTAAATTAATCCAGGAAAAATGTCATCCTGCAGTAAAATGTGGGTTATCCTCATGGCCTGATCAATCAGCAGGGATGAAATCAGGCAACGTTGACTACTCCAGTTTTATCAGCCGCAGACAATAGCAAAATGTCACTGGATTTCTCTGAATCATGCATTTCATGTTGCTGATGTTCCTTTTTTAAATTAAAGACAGCACATTGTGAACTTTCTGACAAATCTCACTGCTGTCCTGAGGTTACATGAGATCACTGGTTATTCATGTTAGCAGCTCCTCAGACAGGGCAGACTCGATAATCTGCACAGTACCAAGAAAATGGATTTGTCAACATTTCTTGTCAAGTTGAATAGAAAAAAAGAAAAAAAAGGAAAAAAAGGATTTTTTTTGTTCTCTGCCATAAATTCTTTTTTGCAATCAAGCTATTGCTCTTCCAAGATATGTTCCTTTGACTGAATTAGAGAGTTTTTAAAAAGTAACAACTGGTAAAATATGCATGTACTTACTCATCTTGAGCGTCTTGACTTGATTGGCCTTGATTTGAGCTACCAAGGAGAGTAGGCATCTTATGTAATTTTTAAGCAACATTTATTCTAATAAAAAGTTCGTATGTAGTAAAATCCTTTTACCCTAATGCAGCTGGAGCCCTGTCAGAAACTCAGTACCCAGAAGAGCTTCAATTTTTACTCACAGATATACTCCATCTTACAGCAGTTCCAAGGGCTGTTTGCTTGGATCAGAAATGTTTCTTGCTAATATGAAAGCTAAAATTAGCAATTAAAAACACTTAGAAATTACCAATAATCTGCTGTTGTGGCGATCTCACATAGGAGGAAGTAGAAATCAACACAATATGAAGCAATAAAATATCAGTTGACGACCAGTAAGCCAGAACTCTGCTCTTCTAGCAGGCTGACACTGAGTTTTTAAAATTAAAAAGTGCATGGAATTTGACACCTTTTTCAACCTATGATATTCTGACTAATTCTAATTCTGTATAAATTTTTCCTTGTTTCCAAGGACTGAATTAGATCAAATTTTAGTCATACCCTGCTATGAGAGAAACAATGAACCCATGTGGAATTTATAAAACAGTCAGGTCTCAGCATGAGTAGAAATCAGACACTTAGCCTGCTCTGCCCCATACCTTGAAGAATTTGGCTTGATCCATGCACCAAACTATTGCTAGGCATCCCCTTGGTCTGTTCAGCCTGGAGGAGACTGAGGGAAGGCCTCATTGCAGTAACAACTTCCTCAGGAGGAGAAGAGATGGGGCAGGCACTGATCTCTGCTCTGTGGTGACAGGGACAGGACCTGAGGGAATGGCCTGAAGTTGTGTCAGGGGAGGTTTAGGTTGGATCTTAGGAAAAGGTTCTCCACCCAGAGAATGGTTGGGCATTGGAGAAGGCTCCCCAGAGAAGTGGTCACAGCACCAGCCTGCCAGAGCTCAAGAAGTGTTTGGACAATGCTCTCAGGCATGTGGTGAGCCTCTTGGGGACAGTGCTGTGCAGGGCCAGGAGTTGGACTCAATGATCCTTGTGGGCCACTTCCAGCTCAGTTTATTCTGTGATTCGTGGTTACAGGTGGAAGTCTCTTTTTATAAGGGCACATCTGGTCACAGAAGAAGGAAGATATTTGCTTTCTGCTGCTTTACTCCACATCTCCAGCACATTCCTGCAGATGGGGGAAGCAGAGGCCATGTGGCCTGGTCTCCCAGCAGCAGCTGGCACTGTCTGCATGTTCTGCAGGGTCAGCAGATGAGACTGCACTTGGGGCAGGGGCTGCAGGCAGGGCAATGGGCAGAGCCAGCAGCAATTCTCTGCTGACCAGTGACCCACACTTAGGTGAGCAGGAGTGTTTGTACTCTATGTCATAGCATCCCTTCTTATTTTGTCACTTTGAGAAGTCCAGAAGTTCAGATCTGGACACCCCTGCAAGAAGGGGCTGCCCAACACCCACCTGCAATAAATTGTGTGCTCAACACTGATTTAGATGGGAAAGGTCCAGCCCAATGGTAGCACAACAGATTTTCACAGAAGCCTTATCAACATGTTTCAGTCTTCCCAGGACTGACTCCGGTGTCAGGGCGAGTGGGAAGCATGGACAGAGTTTCCTTCTTTGTGTGCTGCTTTCTCAGGACACGTTTTGCCAGCCTAATCAGATGGAGATAAACACCTTGCCATAGACCGTGCAACTGACGTCAGCTTTTTGTGTGCTTGGAATGATGTCAGCACCAGCTTTGCAATGCTTTAACCTCCCGAGCAGAAATAAGCACAGCAGCAACTAACCTACTACTCTGCACAAGCTGCCACATTAAGATTATTTCCTTTTTGCCCTGCTGGCTACAGATGCTGGGTAAGAAGGAAGGAGAATCAGAACAATGTGATCCACTCCTGTACTGAACCAGTTTTTAACAGGAGTCTAAACAAATTTAAACTTAATTATATAAAGAATAAATGACACCTCTCAGCACAGTAGTGAGGCCCTTGAGAAATGGATTCCATCAATTTACATCAGTGCAAAGAACATATAATTTCTCAGAATTTACACCACCATCACTGTAAATGTATTTTTCTACATATTTGCATACACTGACCAATATACATAAAATTTTACAGGTTAAATACAGCCTAGAGATTCCAACTTGTGTAGAGGCCTCTGGCAAGGCATTTCTAGAGGATCAAAATTTCATGCTAATAGACTACATTTGCTAGATTCAGATGTCAAAAAAGCCAAAATGGAGGCACAGAAACTGGTACCAAGAACATAAGTGTCACGAACACTGGGAAAAACAAAAGTCAGTGGCAGAACGAGCCTGATTTAAGGGGTTTTTTTCGTTTCTTGTTTGGGTTTTCTTAAGAAATTTTCCTCAGCAGTTTCTCCGGTTCCAAGGGAATTACACCATATTACAGGTCATTTATACCCCACTTTACTTACACTTTGATTTCAATTTGTCTCATCATGTTACCAATTTTCAACATTTGCTTCTACTGAAAGAATAGGAAAGTTATAAGCTAGTTAAGTTGTTAGCTGGACTGTCATTTATTAAATTAGCAAGTTTTTCATAGAAATCTTAGCCAAAAACCAAAGAATAAAGAACTGATTATTACTAATTCTTTTGGTATTCATTATGCTATTAGTCACAGAGCTCACTCATACATTTCCAAATTTCAACACAATCATTTCAGGATGAAGAGTATTATTTTTCTCCCCTCTTAATATTTTTTCCTTGGCATCAAATTCCATACCCTTCCTCTCCAATTGCCAGGAAAGCAGAGTTTGGGATTCAAGAGATTTGGGCTGGGCTTTCTTAGTTTTTTGGGGGTTTGGGTTTTTTTTTTTGTTGTTGTTGTTGTTTTTCTTTTTTTTTTTTTTCTTTCCAGAAACACAAGTTTACCACGGTTATTTAATCTACAATAGAATGCATTTTTAATTGACTTGTTTATCTCCATAGCACATGAACACCTCAGGAAGACTAAGGGATCAGGTTATATGACATCATGGTGCCAAAGGAATAATTGTCTCTTGTTTGTGCAGTACTGAAGAAAAGCCTGTAGCTTGAAATTGCACACAGTGCTGATATATCAGGAGATACACTGTAGTAAAAAAAAAAACAAAACAAAACTCTTTTTTTTGGGGAGAGGAGGAGAGGCTGGAGGGCTTCCAAAAGCCACCACAGGGTCATATTCTGTGAAATGGTTTTGTTTGTAGACATGGCTTTTCACCCTGCACAGTTATGAGATGATCATCCTTTTCCCCAGGACTGAGAGGCAGCTAAGACTATGTGACATTCTGCTCAGCAAAATCCCAAATCCCACTGCCTTTGCTACCCAAACTGAGGGTGGAGAAGGACTCAGAAAGATGTCTCAAGCATTTCTGCAGCAAGCAGTGCTATACCTGTGTACTCAACTAGCAGTGCCCATGAAGCAGAAATAACAAAAAAGAGCCAGAAATCAGAATCACAAATCCCCCTCTTGGGTTTAGCTTTAAGCACAAGGAAGCTCCAAAACCAAGACACCCCTTCAGCATTTTTTAAAACTGATTTCAGCTGCCAAAGGATTCCTCTGCAGCTTTATCCTCAAATAAAAAAATTCACAGCAAATGAGCAATCATTAGTCAGCTGCATTTTTTGTATAATTACTGGCAGTGAAAAAGCAAGCATGCAGGTTGCTGGAAAATAAGGTCTAACTACTTCCACCCAAACAGAACAGAAGTTGTTCACATAAGTTTTATTGGGGGAGAGGGAAATCCTTGGTGCTCTCTTTCTCTCTATGACTGATTACAATCTGCTCTTTTTTTCTATAAAGCACATTTGATGTGGGAGTTTGATTTGAAAGAATTTCAAGTAATTTAAACTTTGGCTGCAGGCATACAGATCACTTAAAAAGTGATCTTCAAATGTTTCTACATGTTAATAACATTTCTGGTTAGTGCTATAATCAAGTTTTAATTCTCAATCTACCAACTGAAACACATGCCAAAAATTACCTAGGAAGAAATTAATGTAGTTCAAAATTAGCCAGGCTGACAGTAAACCCTGTGCTAGCAGTTTTAGTGCAATAATATTTATTTTGCAATGGAGAGTTCTGAGGCTGGGGGGTTTCTTTAGGAGTGATTGTCAATCACCTATAGCTTTTGAACAGAGGTGCTGAAAACAGCCTTCAGTGTGGTTCAAATTCAAGTCCAGCTCAAACTGTGTTCTCTTAATAGACCAGGACTCATCTGTCCTGCCTCATGGACTCAAAGCATCTTATTACCCTACATGCTCCTTTATACATCACTGCCTGCATCTGTTAATTATTAAGGTGGAGAATCTGGCCTCAACTAAAAGACACTGAATTAGGAGGTGCTAATTCAGATCCATCCTTTCTGGAATTGAGGTGCAAATGCAACATGCACATTGCTCTGGGATTTTGCAAAGTGCAATACCAGCTCACTCCATTTTGGTATCTCTCTTCATCAGCCAAAGGGCCTCCCACCACCTAAGTTCTCAGCACATTTCAAAACCCTTCTTGAAAAAGATAAATGGGCTTGGTAAGACGCAGGGACAAGCCAAAAGAAAATAAACCCCAGTTTTATTCATAGCAAATGGTAATTTTTTTGATGAAAAGGCTTACAGTGTTACCTTGTAAATAAATATAAGTATTAAGTTTTCTCAGCTCATGGGACTAGTCAAGAGCTTGTCACCAACACAAAAAATACCAGCTGAATGATCCTAACAGAGCAAACTCCTGAAGTACCTCAAACATACAGTAAGAAGACTGTTCACCACTGAAGTTTAGTTAAATATGCACAATTTTATTTATTGAAGAGATTAGGACAAAAACATTAAACCAAATACATGACAAAGCACCAGAGGCAGTAAAACCCCACCATGCACATCACCAATCTTTCCTCCTATAAGGTACTTATAAAATAAAAAAAAAGTCCTTCTTGACACAGCACCATCTTCAGAGTGTAAAAACATTACTCCTTTATATTCTTAGTTACCAAAATAGAACCAAGGCAGGTCAGCTGCAGCTAGCTTTGTCTCTTGATAAAGAACTGTGAAACATCCTCTTGAGAGTGGGACCATAACTTTCCTGCAAGGCAGGCAAATAGCATCCATACGTCAAATGCCAAGTAGCTGTACGCACATGCCACATACTATAATTAAGCACAAATTCAAGTAACATTTACATACTACAGAGTCCACATGTACCTACCCAAAAAACATGACCACTTCACAAAACGTATACAGGCAGTAATATCAGAACAACTGAGGTACTGGAAACACAAATATTTATGCCAAGAGATTTCAATATCATACAGCAATATAAAAGCAGTAATAAAAACATTTGCCAGTCTAAATCAAATAAAGCTATCTAGAAAAAAAAAAAAAAAAAGGAAAAAAAAAAGAAGCTAAATAAAAAGTTATTTAGGGACAGAAATACCTGAACAGAAAAGAAGTGTGTTAACTACAGCATGTAACATGTCATCCCAAGTCAACCCGTAATTGAAGTACTGGCTTAATACATCACTACTGTGACATTTTCTTCAATAAATAGAATAAGTCTTGACAATACAAAAGGTGCATATTACTGTGTATGTTTCAAGAGGAATATCTGTAATATAAATGTTCAGCTTATTAATACCCTCTTATTTCTTAGTCTGGACATAAGCAAAAATGAAAACCAAACAATTCATTTCCCAAGTTTAAAGGAATTCAAAGAAAAAACCCAGAATACTCTTCCTCAATAATAAAGAGCCCTCTATTTACACATGGGCTAGTCAGTAAAGAAGAGATTGGTTCTCAGATGAAGACACCGTCAAGGGCTTTCTGCCCTCTCTAGTCATATACGTGCAGCATGGCAGATATGGAAGCCAGTATCTCATATCTTTAAAAAAAAATTATACAGTTTTCTTCTTTTCTTTTTTTCTCCCCTATTATAGCAGTAATGCATCTGGAAGTTCGAGTTATAATAGCTTCCTGCAACAAACCATTTGACACAAAACAGAACAGCCTGTTAAATGACAGTTACTTCCCCTTAAGGGAACAAAGCATTAAAATGTCATTTCCTGACAAGAATATTAAGTAGTTTATTTAGAAGAAATGACTTGAAAATAGCTATCAAGAGACATGAACTGAAATTTTGCTTGTTTTTAGCACCCACTTTTCATGTCCATCTTTGTGCACCTAATTTTTTTTCTTGTATTAATCCCATTAATTATTAGACATCTGATTAAAAAAGTTAGCCAATTGTATTTTCCCTGAATAATGGCTGAAGTTAAATATCTAACAGTGCGATGCCAAGATGTGAGCTGAGGCAAAAAAGTTTCTATTTGTTGTGAGTTACCACTGTTTTTAATGGAACAGAAACAGGAGTGATACAGCTGCACCAGAATTGGCATGTGCAGTCTCCTTGGCTCCAAAAAGGTGAGAAGCTACAATTGCTCCATGCTGCCTTTTCTCCTCCAAATCAATCTAACCTGATAGCAAGCTCCCCCCGCCCCCCCAATCTGTCCCCATGCTACATTTGTTATATTAGCTCCTTGTGGAGGTTCCTTCTCAATCCGAGGACCTCTGAGTGTCTTTTGCTACCAAGCTAGGCTGATGCAGGATGTGATTGAACGCGGTCAGGAAGGGCTCCTTCATGTGTCCATCTCCAGGTTGTGTACCTTCTGAACACCAGTCTTTGTGCTCAGTTAAAGAATGGGTCCAAGTCTTCTTCCATGTTGACATCAGGCACCAGCTGATCTGATACTTCCTTAGCACCATATCCTGAATTCGAAACATTAAAATCTGTAGAAAACCATGGATGGTCCAGTATTTCCTGTGAAGTCAGCCTTTCTGATGGCTCTCGACGCAGTATGCTACGTATGAGGCATTTTGCCTTAGGGGATAGAGTTTCTGGAATGTTAAACTGCCCTCGACGGATCTTGCTGAAGAGGGAACTGGGCTCAATGTCATGGAAAGGATAGCGTCCAACTAGCATGGTATAAAGCATGACACCTAGACTCCATACGTCCGCTGCTTTGCCAGAGTAGCTGCCATTTGTGTTCAAGATCTCTGGACTCACATAGGCTGGGCATCCATGCTTATCAGAAAGAGAGTCATCATTTCCTCTTAAAATATAAGCATCTTCTAGGCTTTCCAATTTCACTCTAGTCCTGCAGGGGGAAAAAAAACCAAAACACTATCAAGGTAAGCAAACATCAAACACAAATTCTGGCTGTTGCAATTACATGGCTGTAACAGTCATAGTCTAAAAAATTTGACAACTGCAGAAGTGCCATCAGTTTAAAATCCCACTCACAGCAGTTGTTACAGATAAACTGATATTGTCTCTTTCATACTGCTTAAAGATATTAAGAGATATGCAGGGAACTTTGCCACACATACAGCTACAAGATTTCAAATACAGTCATGTACAGTAAACTCGTTAATAAGTTTATCTCTTAAAAAGAGAAAAGGAACTGCCATATTCATGCTTTTGGTTAATTTTACATAGACATGATTTCCAAAAGGGGGCATAAACCTCAAGACCTTTTCTGAGCTGGATGCACTCTAACCTACCTGTGTGGGATTCATGCCCAAATACAAATCCAGTCCTGACTACACAAGGTTATTTTGACACCTTCACACTGGCAAAGCCACTCTGTACACCTGTAATTCCACAAGGTTTAACAGCAATAAAATGGTCATTCTGACCCCTAAATGATCCCTCTGACCAACCAACATTTTCCTTTACCCCAGCAGTTCTAAGAGAAATTAAGAATGAACACTTTTAACAGATTTCAGTCCTTCAAAATAGACTTTTGGGCAAATGAAGACCAGGTGAGCTGAAGGCCAAGATTAACAGCAGGCTTATCTACCCAGCTGAGCCAGAGGAGCTCCTCAAACTAGAATGAACAGAGAAGCTGGCAAAGGACTTGCAGAGATGACAGGGATGCCTTATCTAGACTGCAAACTCCTGCTGCCTGCAAAGCACTCTGAACTTGTCACTGTGCTGCAGTAATTATCTCTGCAAGAGAATTTTCTTCCCTTATGGATATCACACACAAGCAGAAAAAATGATGCAGAGCTACTTGTCATAGCACTAGATGAACATAACCTTTCTTTCCTTTCTCACTGCTAGGCTTTCTATCTGTATTTAAAAATCTGTCCCTGTTGGAGGCATCCAAAGGATTACCAAGTACATTTTAGACTATTTCCCAGCAAAGGATGGTTTTGAGAACAGAGTTGCTATCATGCAACAGGGCTTGTCCAGTGCCTTGGGATGGTAGAGTGACCTAGCCGTAGTGCAGGTTTTCCCTTCAACAATTTGGGGTCACAACTCAACTGTGGGTATTCCTGCCCTCATCCCTCAACCCCACAGGTCTGTTAGGATCACTCTTAGCCCTGTGTCATGGCCCAGTTCCCATACCACAAACATCCACAGCAGGGACTAAACTTCATCCTAGAAGGAAGACCTTGCCTCTCTTGACTAAAGCATGTAATTTAACAGGCATTAAAATAGACAAGGAGAGCCTTGTTTCTTAAATGTTTACTGAAGACAATATTGATTGAGCTTGAGCTGCAAAAGACATCTGGGGCAGGTTTGGCTTAGACTTAGTTCCAGGGCAGCTCAGCCCTATCTTTTTTGAACTAATAGAAGAGCATTTCACTCCATGGAGTTCTCCAGAGGCAACTGTGCCATAAACTTTCACAACACATGGACCTTTTCAACAGTTAAATACGTTTACTAGCAGAGGTGAAAGCCCCTCTGGCAACATGCCCCAAACGAGGAAGTCATAAATACAGAATTCTGAATACCTGGCTCTCAAGCACAGTGTGTCAGGGCAGCTCCTTCCCTCCTGAAACAGGCCAGTGTTTGCTCCTCCAGTTCAGAGCTGATGGGCTTTGCTCAACACACCTGCTTCCTCATTAATTACCACTGCCATCCTAACACTACTTCTGGCCATGGACAACCCCCTCATTAGCGCTCAAACAATACTTTACAGCACCAGTGCGCCACACAGGAAGCGGGCTGCAAGGAAAAACCTAACTACAATTACCAAGACCACAGAAATTTCCCTCTGTACACAAAACAGAGGGTCCACAACAGGAGAGTGACTTGAGGAGAGTCCTTTCGCAGTGCTCAACTTTGACACATTCCCGCACCTGCACAGCGTAGGAAGAGAAGCAAGGAGAAACGCCCAGAGGAAAATAAACATGCCAAAGAGGGCAGAGAACAGAGAAGAGGAAATGAAAGGGAAGGCAGGGACATGAGTTGTGGTTCCATTTGCATTGCCCACCTCAGTTTTTCCATAGAAAAGCATGTGTAGCAATAAAACAGTGGGGCCACATACTCAAACATGCATTAAGTCACTGAACTGCCAGACAGGAAAGCATCGAGTCGCTCCTGCTAACTAACAGAAGCAGAACACACACACAGGGAGTGGGGCAGAGCAGGCTATTTATAAACAGCTTCCAGGAGGGAGTTCACCCACACACACACACTCGCCTGCCATCCCAGTGTCAACAACACAGGGAAATGTTGTTTACTTTCCTATCCTATTTTACATTTCTGGGACTTGCCAAAGACTTTAGAAAAACAGTTCAATAAGAAGCTTTTATATTACATAAAATTATTGGAATTCCCTAATCTCTCATTTCCTGCAACAGACACAGTACAAAACCACAGAGAATAGACTGGAAAGTGTGTCAAAAATTAGTATTTTTTCCAGGAGAAGAAATAATTTCTTGATAATAAAACAGAAGCAGTACACAAAAGCCCTATCCCCATCTTGCTTTCCTTGCAAGGTGCTGCAGCCTCCACACGAAAGAGCAGGTTTTGTTTAAGCAAGCAAATGGAACAACAGCTGGCCCTTATCTGCCTGCTCCTCTGTAAGCTCTGGGCAAATGAAAACACTCAACCCAGGTTTTTCATCCTGTTGAACTGACAGGCTTTGAGGAAAAAAAAAGTCCCAAATTAAAAAAAAAAAAAAACAAACAACAACCTTCAGTTCTCTTCCTCCTGGTCAGCCCCCAAACCCTCAGCCAGAAACTCCCTTGTGTGCAAGGTGCAAATGGTGAAATGGCTCCTCTGCAAACAGGCAGTGCTCCTGCAGCACCGGGCATGCACTTCCCTGGCAGACTGCAGGGCCTGCATCCCCTGAGCACACACTGCCACCTGCACAGCCTCAGCAGGGCTTTCTCCTCTCCCAGTTACACCCAGGCACAACTCAGGTGGTCCCGGTTTCATTTGTAAAGTCCAGTGTCTTTGCAGTAGATGACTACACAGGTTTTCCATCTGTACAGCGAGGAGCACAGGATAGGAAGGGCTGTCTGACTTGACACAGCTGGCAACAGAAAGCTCATAGGGTGGTTCTGCCAGCACCCCTCAGCATCAGCCAGCACCGGGGCAGGGCAGACCCAGGGCAGCCCGATGTCCGTGGGAGATGATTTCACCCACCTCAGCCTCACAGACGGAATGCAGCCTGTGCAGGTGTACCCGGCAGCTCTCACTCCCCTTTTAACAGGCATTTCACGTCTTTTCAGGCAATCAAAAAGGAGCAGCCTGGCTCAGAAGCTGCTATTTCCCAGTGCACAGCACCCCAGCTCAGCGAGACACAGCTTCCAGCTCTGCTGGTCTTCCCTTACTCTGCATTTCAAGCATTGGCTAAAAGAGCTCTGTTTTCTGCAATCCGTTGAAGTTTTGGGGTTTGGTTTTCAGGGTTTGGTTTTTTGTTGGTTTTTTTTTTAGGAGGGGACAGCAGGCAGGGAGTGTGGAGAGGAATGGATAAAAGGGGAGTCAAAGTCTAAATACAGAGAAATGCAGAGGCATGCTGAATGAGAAGCAATCTCTCCCCTATACGCCTCTCTCAGAAATCACTGAAATCAAATACCCAGGAAAAGGAATAAAGGCCATCAACAACAAACAGACCCTGAAAACTACAAGTTGATTCTGAGAATAGAGAACCTCCACAGAAAAGGGTAGAGAGTGTAAAGAACCGCAGGTTAACTGGACAACCCAGAATCTGATATTTGTTAAGGCAAAGAACAGAAAAAAAACGAACATGAAGATGTGAAATCACAATCAACTTTGAAGTGCCTCCCATCACAGAGAAGAAAAAGGACAAACAAAAATAGCTCTCTAAAAACCTCTCATTCTCTGAATAATTAACTCACATCAGTCAATAAAAGATCGCCACAAGAGAAAAAAGTTTTCTAAAGGCATCAGCATTTGAGCTTGACAAACAGTTGCAACAAAATTAAACCCTGAAGTTCAAATGTAAGCTACTGCCACAGCCGGATGAGAATCACTTTGTACACATACTGTAGGGCAACAAAGACGTTTGCCAACGCTTACGTAATTACAATACATAATTTCAAGTTTTAATGCAGACCTCGAATAAGCACTTGGAAAAAGAGCGTTATGCATCTATCAGATCATTGATAAAACACTGCATTAGTTTAATGCATTAAAAAAAAGATACTACCCTGAATCATGGCTATTTAAAAAGGGGAAGCTATTCTGCCTATGAATGCTTTCCCATTACTGGTGAATGAAACCACAGAAGTGCAATCAGAGGGCAGCAGCAGCACTCGGACGGGAAATGCGTCTTTGTCCCCATAGAAACCGTCAGGGAAACCCATGAAAAACAATACCACTCTGAGTTTCTTATCAATATGCCATTCATTACTTGACTGCATTCAGACTTTGCTCCAGTAATGTAGCAAAACATAATCAATTAAACGTCTTCCAGAAGATTCTCCAATGCAACCTTTGAGTTCACACTCACCGCTGCCTTTGTTGCACATTCCATATTTTTTTCCAACAGATTCACAATATTCTTCCCTGTAGAGCTTTGGGACTACCAGGAAATTGCTATCCTGCCTTTTGACACTCAAACCAGGCTGTAAGAATCCAACACTCACACTTGATCTCCAAAAGCAAACAATTTCCAAAGCAAAATCAGTGGAACTCAGAGGGTTCTAAATTCATAAGGCAGGAGAAAAAAAAAATCTTTAACATTTAAAGCAAAGATAACAACTGATAATCTGAGTGTTTCAGAAGAAAATATCTTCACGGCAGTGAAGCAGTCAGTAGGTAAAGGAGCCTGCACCTGAATCAATGAAAGCAGTTGCCTCTAGTCTGTGCCCAAAGCCATCTGTATCAGAAATAATACCCGAACAACAGATGAGCCAACCTTCCCATTTTGGGAAGAGCAGACCCACAGTTTTTGCACAGCAACACTCCCCATATGACAGCCAAATCAGCTGCTTTGCAAAGAGACT
The DNA here is from genome assembly GCA_013400435.1 of Pycnonotus jocosus. NCBI lineage: Eukaryota > Metazoa > Chordata > Aves > Passeriformes > Pycnonotidae > Pycnonotus > Pycnonotus jocosus. Next base: position 157,855 of record VWYP01030171.1, read on the forward strand.
GAAGGAACCATACTGCTATGGACACTCCAAATACACCATCCACCTGTTACTCTAGGCTGGGGCAAATTAGAAATCTCAGATTTACAGGTTCTATGCAGCAGACTCCAGAGATCAGGAAACAAACACCATTACCATGTGAATTGCCCATTTTTAATACACTTGCAGGTAAATATAAAATGGCAATTTCTAAAGGTGCTTCGCAATATTCCTCCAACAGTAAAAACTAAAAGCACCCAAGCAATGTTTCATGTTTCAATACCACTCTGACAGGCCAGGAAAGCCTTTCCCTAGGCAGAGGTACTGAAGCCATTGACTGCCCAGTGGACCAGGGATCCCTCCTAGGTGGTCAGTAATTTACAGGTCATTTAATCGAGGTCAGTTGCTCCCACTCCATCATAAAGATGAGAAGAGCATCCACGCCATTAGAGTCATAAGGAGGCAAAAAAAAAAAAAAA
>VWYP01030171.1:158402-171483 GCA_013400435.1 Pycnonotus jocosus
TTTTTTTTTTTTTTTAACTAAGGGAATCTCTCCTAAATAATGCAGAGGTAGGCTGCCATCAGGGAGTCAGTGAGACAGGGAAGGCAGTAACAAAACCCCGGGCAGATGATTTGCAGCTTTGGTGCAAAGACTCCTTCTGAACTCACAACTACCCAGTCTCCTCGAGGGCAGAGAGGCACACAGGAGCAGGGGGAAATGTTATGCCATCAGTTTTAATCCTGCTCCTTTCACCAACAGATCCTTTCCCAGTTTGTAACAGCACAGTTCATGGGTGTTCACCACACAACATCCTACACAACTTAAGGGAAGAAAAAAAACAAACTCTGCACAAAGGCTGTTAGACAGTCTCTTGCATAATGAAACAGGCTCAAGGATGTGTTTCAAAAGACAACTGGGACTTGCAGTCAGCACAGGTTTACAGGATGAACCTTGTTTCTAAGGAAAGATTCCTTCACTGGCACTTCCGCACAATAAGGAAGCCTCTAAAAATTGCATCTCCCCCACCCTTCCTCTGCAGGGATGCTAACAGCACAGACAGCCCTGCCTGCACCCCCCTGACATGCAGTACCCAGCAACTTAGAGCATTTAACTTGTTTTAAGTTGGTCTGGGGTTTTTCCTACAGAATTCCACTTAAAAATGCTCTGACTCACCTCAGAAAGGGCTGGTGCCCCAAAGACCTCAGCTTTACAACACTCAAATAGGACTGCAGTGAACAGCCTATGCCAGATACTTTGTTCCAGAAGTATTTGCCAGAAGTATGCCAGATACTTCGTTTCTTCCACGTCCTCATTGCCTAAGCACAAAACATGTTCCCCAGGGAGTTGGTAGGTAGTGATGCATGTGTTGGGGTGCAGGCTGTGAAATCCAGTGCAGACCCTTCCACAGAGGAGCTGGGTTACAATACCCTGAGTAATCCATTTTTTGATAAGAATCTGGCTCAGGGCAGCTACTTCACCACCTCACTTTTATCTTGTTACATCACATTGAAAATCAGAGTTTTAAAAGGCTGTGCTGCAAACCATGTGCTGTGTTCCCCATCTTTTCTAGGTGTTCTGATACAACACATGATGGAGCTCCACAGGGAAAGAAGACCACAATTTTATTTTTCTAACATAATTGCATGTTGTGGAAACAGCCCTGCACTTTCTGAGACTACAATGGGTGCTCAACATCTCTAGGGCAAAGCCATGACATTATTTCACTACCTTACTGAAAACCTTTTGCTTAAATGTTTGGAATCCTGTCTCCATGCAAGACATATCTACTAAAAAGCAGGTGCTCAAAACTAAATACATCCCAGGTTGGCTCCTGATTACAATCTCCACCTTTCCTCTCCCTCCCAAGCCTGAAGTAATCTCCCAGTGTGACAGTAAGGACAATTAGAAGAGAAGGAAGCCTAATTTCACTCTCACAATCCACTGCAGCTGTGGCTAGTTGGGCTCCTGCCTCCCTTTCTCACCTCCAGCACAGACAGCCACAGATACCCTCAGTCTCTACTCATAATTCAACATGGACCATTTTGCAGCAATGGATGGAGGTTTTCCAGTCTCCAAAAGGACCAGCTGTTGAACCGAATTTGAGATGTCCTAAAATACATCTACTCCCAGGGACTACAAAGCACCTTTCCTCAGAGAGATCAACCCCACGATGGGCATCTCAGGAGAGGCACCACCCATGACTGGCACGACAGCCAACACTTATCACAGCATCCTGCCTGAACAGGGAGAGTGAAGAAGACAAGGCCCTACTGTGAACCACAGACAGTCCAGGGGGAAAGCCTCCTGCAAACTCCAGTGCTGGCTACAACAGCAAGGGTTCTTGACAGTCATGATCTCACTGAAAGGCCTTGAGGTGACTCAAGGTTCATTTGGTCCATTCTCATCATCACCCCAGAGCCAGACAGCAGCCAAATCTTCCCCAGCTCTTGCAATAATTTATAACCTTTGGCACAACAATTAACTTGTATGACTATCTACGCCCTCAGGGGGAGATTTATGCCCTTCACAGGGTGAGCGTGATGTTCACCACCTGCAGACAACCTCCCTTTTCCCCTCCGCTGGGAAGGGCACCAAACACCAAACAAATTCAAGTGTTGCTCCCAGGAACTTGGTGAGAGAACAGAGACTAAGTAACCAAACCACATAAAGGCAAAGGGGACATGAACCCTTCTTGAAAAACAGTTGTGCAACCACTTCATCTTCTACCCTAAGCCTCACAGCAGATTTGCTGTCCATTAAGAAATTTGCCTTCCTCCCATAATCTAAGAACAATAATTTCTGGTTTGAAATCTGACCTGTGAGTCTCCACTATTGAAGAACTTCTGCTCTTTGATCCTGTGGCCCCATTCAGGGTAGTTCAAAGTGCTTAAATGTCAAAACAGATAAAGATTGGTTTTATTTCTAAATCTTCGAGTATTTTAAGAGCACTCCCATTTTGTTTGATTGTCTTCCACTTTAGGACTCTCTTCCTTGGACTAAGGGAAAGCATTAACTTACATGTTCTCTATGGAACTGCAATGGTAACAGCGAATTCACTGATAAAAGTGCTGCTGACCACATTATAATATGACAAATGCTGGGGAGAAAACCCTACTACTAACTATAAGAAAATGAAAGGTCTACATGTAAAAAGGTTGGTATATGCATTTGTATTTTTTTGTGGGATCCAGTTTGTAGCATGAGGATTGCAAACAACATAACTAAGTCATGTTAAAGCATCATCTACTCAAAGCTGAGAAATTAAAGAGGAAAAAATATTCTAAGAACACCAAGTAAGTATGTTATGCTAACACAGGCTTTCTAAATTAGTGTATTGTACTGGCTGCATTCCCCTGGCATAGAGCAAAAAGTGTCAAATCCTGTTTATTTTTATTGAATCCCACCTGCCTCATATTTACTCAAAGAATAGAGGAAAATTACAATATCTAAATACCAAAATTATTTTAATTTTCCCTTCAACAAGTATGATGAATGTACAAGGTCTTTAAGCTTCAAATATTACGACAGCTAATATTTTAATATAATTAAAGGCTTAAAAACACACTAAAGAAATTAATAATTCCCTGACAGCAGAAATGTTCTTGTATTAAGCAAACCATTGAAACAAGCAACACAGAAATGCTTCATTTAATTCTGAGATATTTCAGATGGCTCTTTCTCAAAGCATCTGCTATGTATCAGACTGATGAACTGCTTTATTAGCTATATACTGTGTATAGCACTATTTTTAGCACAACCAAAAAAAACCTGCCTGTTTTACAACATCATTACAGGACACCAGCTAGGAGAAGGGCATGGTTGTTCTGCCCAAGGGCCTACTGTGAGGACAGGCTGTACATAAAGAACAGTAAATACCATGCCATGAACACAGATAAAATACTCAAAAGCAAGAGCCTCACAACATCAACACCAACCTGGCTTAATACCCAGGACAAACAACATGGATGGAAGCAGAAAACATACATGTTTTATTATAGATCATCCACTGTTTTAGATTCATTCTAAACTGTAAGGACACAGTCTTTGAAGTGTTCAAGTATCTTAGAGGTACTTTAGAAAGTCTGTTGAGACTCAGCATGGCAAGTCAGTGTTGTTTTCCATATTTTCAGTGTTCTGGAAGCCACTGCACTCATTAATAGATGTGCTGTTGCTTGCTGACCCAGTCTTACAAAACATTTCCAGTCATGCTGTAATGTCTTAGAACTTCTGCTTCATCAAAATCAGCTGCAGGTTTATGGAGTTTAACTCTGAAATTTCGATATTACAAGACTGGCTATTTCACTCATAGTTTGCAAAGGGATCCACAGACACACCTACTCCTAAAAACCACAACTGCACTATCTTTTATGCAAAACAAAAAACCCATGTAAGCAACACCACACATCATTTTTATGGAATGCAATTTACCCTATTTTCAAACTTCCTACAATTCAGGATATAAAGAAACTGTAAATTACCTTGAAACGCAGCCAAATTTGTTTCTGTTTGTTTCCACAGTGGAATTCTGAGTTTAAGTGCTGATGTACTTACACACATGCCATAGTGTAAGACATGATAAGAGTCTGTCATGGATTTAGCACATTATGAGAACACCTCTAGTACGATTAGGACCCCTACAAAATGCTCAGTGCTAACAGCCTACAACAATATTTTATTCCACCTCCTTACCTCCCAGTTCATTAGAAACATCCCAAGGCACTGTGATTTGCAACATCCAAATAACACACATTTTTAGTGGGGACATCAAGTTGAAGCAAAGAGCACTTGTGGTGCTGCTAGATCAGGAGCCCAAAAAATTGCAAATTCCAGCTGTAATTTAGATAATGGGAATGGGGCAGAAAAGAATTTCAATACTGTATCCACCCACTTGCAAAACTTCAGGAGCTCTGTTTTTCTATTGAACCACCAGGATTTCATTAGGATCAATGAAAGAAGATGTACTAAGAAATGCTTTAAAATTGATTTTCTTTTTTAAACAAATGGAACTACTTCCGTATAACCTCCATACTCTGTCTGGCTCCTCCATTCTGGTAGCTCTCAGCTACCAGCAGACAAGCATCTTACTAAAAAAAAAAATAAAATTAAAAGCACCAAGTTTTCCATTCATGTGTTGCCTGGATTTCCCATCTTTTTTCCTACCAAAATAAAAGCCATGAGAGTCCTCAAGAAGAGGAAGTTCCAAAGCGGTAGGTACTTAAAATGAACTGCAGAAAAACAGCCTTGAAGAAATAGGAAAAGAACTACCAAGAAAGAGCTCCACTGCAGAGCAGGCAGCGCACAGCAGCAGAGCTCACACACGCTTCTCCAAACATCAATTTTATCTCTTCTCTACCTCTTAGGTTCATTATGAGCACCAGAGAGCAGGCATGGTGCAGCACCCATCTGCCAGGCAGTGCTGCTGACAGCAGCTCCTCAGGACTGCTCGGCACACAGGCATCCCCAGCAGCAGCCTCACACACACGGGAGCTCGCAGGGGTGCAAGCAACACACCAACACCTCTGTGAACTCAGGAGGACCAGGAGGGTTTCTCATTTCTAAATATAGCAGCAGACTGAAAGTGATGACTGATTACAGTATGATGATCAGAGGATGTGAAAAAAGACAGTCACTGCTGTTTGGTTCTATTTCTATCTCACATTATTTCATCTCTGTTTATTTAGCAGAGAAGGGATTACAATACCTTCCTACTTACAAACCAACATTACATCCAGAAGAAAACCACATTATGATTATCTTAAAAATAACCAGCAAGTCCTATTTGACCTTTAAAGTGAATTATTGTATAATTAGAAGACAATGCTTAAAACTGAGTAACAGTGTCATTTTGCAGACAACAGCTAAGTTAAAAACATTCAAAAAAGCCAACACTGCTATTACAGTACACACCACTTTTCTTGGGTGGCTGAAGCATTTGGCCCTGTGCCTCCTGTGTTGCATTCAGTTCCTAGTAAGCAGCAGGGTAGGAGTTCAACAGCATTCAGCACAGGCCTACGTCTGCTCCCACTGCACTGCTGAGCTCATGCTGCCTTCCCATGAGGGAGCTCTTCCAAAGTCTGTTCCTCATGCAAAACCACACATGTTTACATATATCCCCAGGAAAAAAAAAAATCCACTTTAACATTAGGACGTTATCAGCTACAACAGAGAACAATCCCTCTCTCAGCTATTTTGCACAAGTTTCCTTCTTATCTGCATCAGAGGTCCTACAGTGGTGCTTAATTATTAAACTGGGAGTAAAAGTTGTAGAAGTGCAGTTTGCACCTGCTCTGCTTTTCTCTGTGAATGGACATTAGGCTCATCTAATTTTAGGCTTTTTTATTTGAAAAAGATGAGGAGGCAATCGGACGTTTGGGCTGCAGAAGGAAAATGCTTTGCAGACAATCATCTAAACTGAATTAAGAAGTGAAAGTATTTATTCTTTTTCAGTCTGTAAATAGATCAAAATGAGAAGCTTATTTTGCAAAACTCAGCTTGCAATAAAATTTAAGTAGATAATATTTAAACGGGATAGACGGCCATCTTCATGATGTAATTTTTATTTTAAGACCAGGAACTTTTCATTTCTGAATGAATTGTGTATTATTTTTTTCTAATTTTTACATCACCAAGTTCCTGAGCCTGTGGAGAACTTAGATAATTTCATTGTTGCTTGTAATTCCCCCAGACTTGATATGCACTAGTTATTTTTAACAAAGCTCTCCAGAACATCCATTTCACTCTGCAGCAGTTTGCACAAGTTTTCAGACCGTTTTTAGCATTTAATTAAAAAGGCAAAACATCTCCCCATCCTCTACTAAGACAAGAAAAAGCACAAAGGCAGGCTCTCCTCCCGTTTAGATGTTTGGGGTTTTTTTTTAATGGTCATCTTCCAATTCAACACTCTGTGAAAGCCTGACATTATTCTGGCAGTATTTATTGCTCTGATACCTTATGTGGAAGTTGCAAACAAATTCATCATCCAAGACAAAGAAGACTGGTAAACACAAGACAAGAGATAGAAGATTTCCACAGGTACAACAGTACAGCTATTGCTCCACATCAGAAAGAGCACTTCAACAATACACCCAGAGCATCCAGGGCTATTTCACTCCCTGTATTCCCATACTCCTTCCCCAAATCATTTACACAGGAGGGTGTATAGGGAGGAGATATTACTTTAAAAAAACCCTAAAACCAGTAGTTTCTCAAGTACAACAGCTGATACTACAAACAAGCACCCCTGGTGCAAGGCAGTTTTAGCTTTAGTACAGTTAGTGATCACATAATACTCTTACAAGCAGCCTCCAGAACCTCCCTGCATGGAAAACAAGATGCCCTCAGAATAGTCCTACAGAAAACACTTGACTGTTCTTCCTCTTTACACCTCCTCAGTGAAATGAGCCATTTCAGTCCCCAGTCCTCTTTAACATATTCTGGATCCTCTTTTAACACCAGCAGCCTTTACGACAGCGCAGCTCTTACACCAGACACCCTTTCAGAGCTTTCCTGCAGGAGATGTTTCTCCATTAGGAACAAGGAAACTCCTCTAGGTAGAGAGGCAGAGGCCAGGCACCAATGCAAACAGGGTTCTATACTTGCTTTACTCTAAAACCTAAGCCAGAAGGTAAAATGGCACATCCATCCCACACTCAAGGTGCAGAAGAAAATAAAGTGTACTACAAACAAAGGGTACAATGTCCTGCAACTCCAAATATCTGACCTCAGGCACTCCCAGCCGTAAACTGAGGGAGACTCTTACCTTTCTTCATCCTTGAAAATAAACTTTCGCAGCTTGAGATCTCGCAGTACCAGTCCACCATCGTGGCAGTGTGCAACAGCAGAAGCTATTTGATAGAAGAGTTTGGCTGCCTCCTCTTCTTTAAGCTTCTTGCAGGTACGAACAAATGAATGCATGTCCCCATAGCTCCTTTCAAAGAACACATATGCTTTTGTCTCCCCAAGAATTATTTCAGTAATTTGGTTGATATTTTTATGTGCAGGCAGACAAAAACATGGTGCTAATAACTCCTGGTAGCAGCCAATATCAAACACCTGCAGGAACAATGACAAAGCCAGGGTTAGTGACATGAAGGATGGTGAAGTCATGGTACATCTGATTCTGCTAACAAAACCATCTCTAAGTACAATTTATGTCGCTGCTGAAAGCTGCACCAATGTAAACAGGATGTCACAAACTCACGGCACTGAGGACAAGACAAAGCAGACTGTACAAACCCACACAGAGACACACGTAACCTTGACAGGAAAGGCCAGTCTTCAGAACTGGTAGCAACCATAGTTACATTAGCTAACACCTGATCAAATCCAGAATGCAATCTAAATTAAGCTGTGAAGACCACTGATATATAAGGGCAGTACTCAGAAGGGTGTTCCTTTTCTATTTTCCATCCAAATAAACTCATAAAAAATACAGCCAGTAGCTTTGTATTGAGAGAAGCTGTCACATTAAATCCACCCTGACACACATGCCTGCCTCTTTTGATTTTATTAACCCATTAAAGCCTTTAAGATATTCAAGCTTAAAGTATCATCTATTGCTATTCCTGTTTACTTCCTGCCTTTCTTTCATCTCTGACAAACAGCAAAGTCACTTTCACTTTCCAAGTCTCAGTTCCACAATGGCTGTTTATAAGATCAGAAGGACAACCCGGGAAATAGCTCTGCCTGTTGGAGCACAGACAAACACTCTTCAAAAAGGAAAGACAAAACCACCCTGAACTCCCTGCATTTCAATCAAGTGCTCCATTAAAAGCAAAGTGTCTCTTTACTACTAAGTATGTTATCACTGATCTTATGAATGAGCTGTAAGAATTAAAAAAGCTGCTGGGAAACCCAAATATAAAAAGTTACTATAATCTACTGATGACGAATGAATCAGTATTTGAGTCAATTGAGAAAAGACCACATTACAAGAAAATGAAAGACTTCATTGAGAATAACAGAAGTCAGCATGCTAAAAGAGACTATGAGCAAAGTACGGATAGGAGTGATTTTTTTTTTTAAATTATACCTGCTGTGGAGGACTGCAAAGCAAGTATTAGCATTTCCACCAGCATAAAAACTTGATTAATATGTAACCTACTCGTGACTGTTTTGTAACTTTGGTAAAAAAGAATTTAAGGTAGTCATGCGTCCTTTGAATGAAATATGAATATGAAGAACTGGTCTACTTCTCTAACCACTGTTTTAAACTGCAATTGTTTTTTCCCTTTCTGTATTTATGTTCCAATAGTGGGTATATTTGTACCCTCTCTGAGAAGCAAGTATCTCCCTGCTTTCTTTAAAGGTTTAAAAACCTTTAAAAATTGAAAGAGAAAGATACAGTTCATTCAAAATTTACCTGAAGCTTAAAACCCGCATCGTTTAATGCTTCAGAGAACGATCCTAATAAATTCCTTCCACAGAAGAGGACCCAAATCCCAAGAAACTGGGACACCCCCTCCTCACAGACTTCCCTTTTCCCTCCACCCCATACCTGCGCTGCCTTACTCCGGCACAGGGACAAACAACCTTAAAGGCAGACTGCCAAACAGACCCAGCACATTTCACCGGGGGAGGATTAGCACCGAGGCATTCTGGTGACATGGTGCACCAGGGAAGCAGAACCAGGGCGGGGAGGGGGTGTTGCTAAAATCCCTGGTGTGCAATTCATTCCAGAGGAGAATTCATTGACATTTGGATCTCAAAACTCGTAAGGACTACATTGTAAGTGAATGACTCTTCTACAAAGCAGCTGCTATAAAATAAAATTTAAGCAGGAATATTCATGTAGCTCAAACCCTCATGCGAAAAAACATCTTTCCAGAATTCTCTCCTAAACCAGATTATCATAATGTAAATTACTTAAATTTTGTGGTTCTCAGACTACGTTAAATAAGTAGTTCTGGATATGTACCAGTACTGTGTTTGAAAGGGGGTAGATAGGAAGCACTATCATACTGCTAGAGTATCAAATACCTTCTATAAAGGGCTTCTTTGTATCTCAGCTTTTAAGATCCCTGGCCTCAATTCAGCAAATGTCCAATAAGCTGCAGTTTGATTTAGGTCTCGCTGGGAACTGGAAGTGAGAAGTTACCATTGTTTGGATGCCACAGAGCCTTGAAGCAAATAACGGCATCTGTACAGGCAGTGGGTGCAGCCAAATGAATCTTGAGAATCATCAGTATGCGTCTGCTATCCAACCCAACGTTTCTGCAAGCAATCTCTGAGAGCATCTCCAGTAAGATACCAGAGAGCACCTCTCTCTGCCGGAAGGCTACTCGACAAATAGTTGTCATGATGCTGCAGGCATTTTAAAGTACACATTAAATTAAGCCGAGTTCAAAACTGACAACTGAAGACTCACAAACTAGCAATCCAGGCTAAGATCGTATTTTTGGAGCACAGCTAGTAGTGCCTTGCACATATGGAAAAACTGATACTATTTAAATGTCAGGATCAGCTCAAAAACACACAGCTTAAATGGAAGGGGAAAAAAAAAATAACAGCCCAGTCTTTGTGAGCTGCAGTTCTACTGTTCATACTGTTATCAAAACAGTGCCCTAATCCTGCAAATCAAACAGGAAACAAAGAAGCGCATAGCCCCCGCGTTACCACTTGCTATGCAAGTTCACCTAGAATTTCATGCAGAGCAGCAGCTTTGTGAGATGTGTTTATTTCATGAAAAGATGCCAATGTCCTAGAGTGCAGCACTGTACTACTGCATCGAGCTGGGCTTTCATTCTCGAAATTCTCATGTTCTGTTTCAGTTTACTAACAAAGCATCCAGTTCAGCATGCAATATTAGTTCTTTGCAAAGCCATGGGCCTTTTTTCCCCTAAATAATCACAAGAAGTCCTAGGCTGCCTTAACACCAGCTTTTATAACTCAATCAGTAAGCATATTTAAATTGCCCTCACAAATAGCAAGGAGGAGCAATTATTTTCACTTCTCTGCTACAGCCTAGTCCGTAACTTTTTATGAATCAAGTATGAGAAAGTATGAAAGTCAGCAACACTATTATTAATCCCTGGAATACTAGTAAGCTATAATACATCTACTGTTCCATCCAGAAATTTGCCAAATTGCATTAATTCCGTGTTTTGGGAACAATACAAACACTGCAGCATGCGCTGCAAGGTTGCGATTTGCTACGTAGTTATAAAAACTACTACTGGGTACTGCTTCAGTTTGCTGGACATAAGTCTGTCTCACTACAGACAATAAGAATCGCAATTTGGGAACAAAGGATAATACTCCCTCAGCTCAAAAAGAGAAAAATACCCCTCCACAGATGTGCACGCATGGATTTTTTTTTCCCACAGCTCACCTTTTAATAGTAGGAACAAACTGGGAGGAGGCAGATAAAAGCCGGCAGGCTACAAAGAGTGGGATAGCTATTTTGTCTGCACTTCTAAAAACCGTAGGTGTGCAGGTTTTATTCTTGCTCAGTTGGGCAATGGGGGAGGAGGATGCTGTTTGCAAACAACCTCCACCGTGAGGGAGCTCAGGCTGATTAATTAGATGTGGTTCTTTTTTTATTTTTTTTTAATCACTTTTAAGACAAAGCTGATGACAATCTGCCCCCACTCCCCGCTTCTCCATCTTCTTCCGTACCCCATCGCACAGAATTGAGGGCAGTAAAAATAGAGGAAGTCAGCAGGTCCCAACACCTTAAAATTAGCTGGGGATTCCCTACTCCATTTTGAAAAGTGAGTGTGGGAAAGATGAGGCTTTCTCCTGGTCTGAACTCACGTTAAAACCTACTTCAAGAACGGCTCTTTCCAGAACAATATCCCCCTGCCAATAGAAGCAGACCTGGCTCCCGGCCACCGCTATAACGTGGCCATTGTCTGGAGAGAGGGAAAAGTTACAGGATTCGCCTATAATCCTGCGTCCCTGGCTTTTGTTTCTCCAGTGTTCAATAAATGAGGTACACGGCCGTGCTCGCCCTCCTGCAAGACACGGGAAACCCAGGAGCGACAGGGGAGAACCCGGGGAGGGGGAGAACAAGGAGAGGCATTACCTTGCAAACCAGCTCCTCGCCGCTGTGCAGATGTACGGCTCGGAAAACGTGGTCTCCCTCGAGAGGCTCCAACAATAAGTATTTCCCGATGCAAGAAACGCAATGCGACAAGTTCGGAGTCTCCGGCGGGCTCGGCGAGCCTAGATTCGGGCTAAAACTCTGGCTTGGCTCGATGGACCGTATGGACGAGAGCTCTTCAAAATCCTGGGTTTTATTCCGCGGTCTCCCATATCGTGCTATCGTGATAGGGGTTGACCTTTGTATGTTCATGAGTATGGAGAAGACCAACCGAGACGCTGCACCGGAGCCCTGGCGTGGAGCGCGGTCCCTCGCCCGTCCAGCTGCGGCTGCCTTTGTGTGGCGGGGGGGGCGGGANTGGGGGGCCGCCGCTCCCGCGGGGCGCGCAGCGCGGGCGGCAACAAAAGATCGGTAACGCGGTGTGCGCAGCGGGACCGTCCTTCCGCTCCCCTACGGCCCGGCAGCGCCGCGCTGCCGCGGCTCGGCTGTAGATGGCGCGGGAGCCTCGCCGCTAGCGCCCGGGGCGCTCCGAGAATGCCCCGCGAAACAGCGAGGGAGCATTTAACTTGGGCCGACAAAGGAGCGGGACTGCGGCGGGAGGCTCGGGGGAGCCGCACCGGCAGCACGGGAGCGCGGCGAAGCGCGGGGCAGCGCGCACCGCTCCGCGCTGGCGGAAAGGAACGGGCTGTCGTTGTCGCGACAGAACAAAAAGTGCAACCAGAGGATAGAGAGCGCTCCCACGCTCCCCCTGCACAGCGGATTTGTGAGCGGGGGCTCTCTGCCTTCGCCGCGTTTAATGGAGTTCACGCACAAAGAAAAGAAAAACCGGCGCGGCGAAAAGGAGCCGAGTTCTTACCGCAGGGGCTGAGAGGGCGATAACCGAAAGGCCGTAAGGGGTAATTAACTAGAATCGCTTAAAAAATTAAATAAATGCAGAGAGCAAATTTTGTTTGACCAATTTTTTTTTTTTCCCCTGGGGATAGGACATGGGCAGGAGAGGGGTAGCCGCGCCGCTCCCTTCCACCGAGGCACCGTCTCCCCGNGCGGCTCCCCCGCTGACAGAGCTCCGGCAGGTCCAGCCTCTCCGGGGATTGCCCTTGCGGCTGGGGGCGAGATGTTGGTATTAATTTTAATATCAAATAAAATAATAACAATAATAATGATAGTGGCTTAGGCGCCCCCAAAAGCGGAGTCCGCCCCGCTGCCGGGCGCGGGGGGTGATGGGCTATCGCATGTGCTGGCCGATTTTTTTTCTCAATGAAGCAATCGGTTTTTTCCGGGCAGCGCGGGGCCCCGCATACTTGGGGGACCACAGGCGGTTGTACCCTGGTGCTGTCGGGTGGGAGGCGTTCTCCCGACTCCAGACTTGTCTTAATCCGTCCCAAAATTAAAACGGAGGGGAGGAGGGAGTGAGGGGGAGGGGAGGACGGGGGAAAACGTAAACCTTTTCACAGAGAAAGCCATGAATGAGGTCGGTCTGTCTCCGCCCAGCACCACTGCGGGCTGTTGGTTTGGTGTTTTGTTTTTCGGTTGGTTTCTTTTTTTTTTTTTTTTTTTTCA
>VWYP01030171.1:171543-206612 GCA_013400435.1 Pycnonotus jocosus
TTTTTTTTAACCGGTCCCCTTTTGCTTAAATAACAGGAGTTTAGCTATATATTGAAGTTTGACGAGTGGTTCCCTGGACTCCTAATGAGCCTGACATGCAGTCCCTAGTTTTTGTCTGAATGTTGGTGGTGAATTATTTAAAACAACAACCGAAAAAAGCCCAATCCAAATACTCACATCTCTTCCCCCACTCCCCTCCCGCCCCACAAAAAGGGGAAAGGAAGTATATAAGCCAACAAGAGAACAGGTCTGTTAGGAGAGCACAGCTCTTTCCCAGAGCTGCAACCTCTGCAGGGCAATGCCAAGGGACTGTCTGTGTCTTGAGTGTCCTTTCCTCACATCAGCACAGGGGAAGATCAGAAATGGGAGACGGGTTGTTTTGGGGTGACCACCTGCGAGTTGGGGTGATGCCTGTTTTCAAGGGGTAGAAAGGAGTATGCCAATCATGAAATAACCGATGGAGGAGTTAGTCCCAGAGGTGCCTGCTTTGAGGTAAAGAGAAATAACCTCTGAACAGGGCTCCAAAGAGGCCAGGGATCCTGCAGTCAGGGTCTGGTATTGACAGGGGAGGCTTTGGAGATGGCTCTCCACAGCACTGCACCTGCCTCATGTCTTGTCCTCCACACTGAGAGCTGTAAGTTCCCTGTTTTACAGTTATAAGATAAGTACCATGAGAAAAGCATTGTCATGATTTTGAATTGGGCATGGAGAAGATGAGCTTCTGGCAGCAGAGGTTTGACCTGGTGAATGTCACTCGGGTAGTGAGGAAGGACACAGACTCGGAGATTTGCAACAACCTGTAGGATGTCTGGCAGACTCAGTGTTTGCTGTTGGCTATAAAATGGAAAGGTGCTTTTCCTGCCTTTCCTCACTTATTCCCAGCACCTCTGAATACTTTGTAACTTTTCAATACCATTTTTAGAAATGAGATGAGCAGTGCCGGATACTGAATCATTGCAAATAAGGACAAGCCATAAAGTTATGCAATACATTCTCCAGTATCACATCCTGTGATCCAAATCAAACATTCTTTTCTTAGTAGATGGCTTTTTACACAATTTCTCCCTTCCTCTCCCTCTGCATACTCCTTCTGACTATGACAAAGACCTAGGCTCTTGCATCAACCTTTGTTCTGTAAATAAATGTTTTCTGTTTAACTTAGTTACCCAGCATCAGCTGGAGCCACAGTCCCTAGCAACTCTGGAAAGGCTACCCAGAGCCTTCAAGCCCAACAGGAAGAAGGAGTGAAAGGAGAAAGGGATGAAAAGTCTAATTCATCCTAAGCCTCTGGCTGGAAACTCCTGATTTTTATCAGAACATAGTGGGGATCTAAATCTGAAGAAGGCATTCAATATTCAAGTTTGGAATGCAGAGATTACAAATGTTGGGTTCTGAATTAAATCTACACTGTAAGGTGTAGAAGGTCACCTATGGTGTGTAATGACACAGTTACCTATCCATCAGGTGAGTTGTACTCTTTCAGAATATTTTAATTATTTCACTCCCTTTGCTATGGAATCCCTCCCCAAACCTAATACTTTGTAAACTTTGCTTTTGCTCTCAGTCATGTCAATGAAGACACTGCCATTTGAGTCCTATGTTACATGAGCTCTGAATGACCAAACCCCTTTATCTGCCTCACAGAGACATTAGGTGTAGATAATTCTGAGGCCATTGTTTTAGACTGTGTCAGTCAGCTGAAGCTGTAGAGGAAGATCAATATATAACATGTGAGATGTGAAAATGAATGAGATCATAAAAGTCAGCTCAAAGTCTGAAGCTTTGCCTGTGTTCAGTCTCTCATAGCTGTGGTGCTTAACCAAATGAGAGAGATGTGACTTGAAACACATCACCAGAATGTCAGGGATAAAGGGATGCCATTGGCTGGTCCAAGTTTGAATGTCATGTTCACAACACCTAGAAACTCCTGTTTGAAGCAAATTGTGTTGGGAGTGGCAAATATTGTTTCATTGCATTTTCTCATTCAATTGAATGAGAGAAATTTTCTGAGTACATATGATAAAACAGTTAGTGAATCAACGGTACCGAAGAAGTAGCCAGCAGATTGGCATATGACAAAACTATCATATCTCCCCATGATCTTTCTGAAGACACATCAGAATGCATTTAATTAGGAAGGATTCCTTTTAGGACTGCTTACTGACCAACATTTGCTCTTTGGACTTCATTGTGCTGATCTACCTTGCCTGGAAACTGTCACCAAAAGAGACAATCCAATTAGAAGTTTCTTTATCTTTTAAACAGATCCTACAATTATCTACTCCTTTGATGATGTTGTCCAGTATGATGGTGCTGAGTTCCTTCTCTGGAATTGCTCTTTCTGCAGGAAATGCAGCTGCATGAGGGGAAGTGGGGAGAGGGGGAGAGGGGGAGGCAAGATCCTTTGTGTATGCAGTGTTCTCCCTGGAGAATTTTTCCTATTCTTAAGTATCCCAGAAGACTCTATGGAGAAGGCCTTACATTTTCAGCTATGCAAATCATCCACCAAACTCTCCCATATTCTGTATCCAAGGTTTATCTGCAGGTAAACAGCAAAAACAGGTGTAGAAATTGGAGTTTCCTGTTTCAAGGACTGAGAAAAAATATTAAATGAAAAGTGTGTCATAAATCTGACCTTGTGAAAAGAAAAGTATCTTTTTCTGTAAGTCTGATTTTCAATCTGTTTTATCTTTTAACATCTGCTTTTGTAAATATGGACTCTGTGTGGACAGGAGCCAACCCTCCCATCCAAGCCAATAGCAGTCTTTCTTCCACTGATGTCAATGAGCTTAGATCAGAGCACAAGTCTTGTGAGTGATCAAAGACAGTTCTACATTTAAAAGACTTCCTTTTCCAGGTCAGTCTGCTCCTTGTCCCTTTACAGAAAATATATTATCAGTGTACAAACACAAGCTAGAACAGAAAGGATAATAATTTTTGAAGTGGTAAAAGAAGATCCTAATTTTATTTTTTTTTGCTGATTTACAAAGTGCAGAGCTGAGCCTACTGGGAACATTAAACAGCTATTAAGTATCGAGAACTGTCATAGTGAGAAGACAGTCTTATTTCAGCAAAATTAATCCAAGTAGCTAGCTCAAAATATGCTTGAAAGTACCTCCCCATCAGTTGTCAAGGCTGGATCCCCATGCCAATTTGAATATGTTTTTC
Organism: Pycnonotus jocosus; assembly: GCA_013400435.1. Lineage (NCBI taxonomy): Eukaryota > Metazoa > Chordata > Aves > Passeriformes > Pycnonotidae > Pycnonotus > Pycnonotus jocosus. Next base: position 174,712 of record VWYP01030171.1, read on the forward strand.
TATTTTTTGTAATTGTTTTTACTTATCTTTTATGCTGTAACTCTAGAATGTTAGTAAGGAAGGCTGAGGAAAGTGATAAATCATGGGACAGTAAAGGGACAAGTCTTTTTGCCATACATCAAAAAGGCAATTCAAAGACACAGAGACAAGAATCTCTTCTTTAAAAAATCTCATGATTTTGACTTTTGGTATGTGCATGCATTTTTCTTTTAAATGAGCTGCTGTCAAGAGGTAACTTGACAAGAAATGTACCCATTTGCATGAACTGCATGTGTGGGGCTTACCGTGTGTGTGAAACCAGGATACAATAAAGTATGTAAGAATAAATACCTATGTGCCATATCTGCAATCAGAATCAAGCCTTAGGCTGCATTCTTCACTCAGGCAACAAAAAGAAAAGGTGTTATTGAATAACTCAGTGCAAGATTTACAACTAACTACAGTGCAATAAAAAATAAAAACCCCCTCTAAAATATAATTTATGTACAGAAGCCAGTTGAATGAGGTAGAGAGAAGCAAGTCCAACATTTCTGTGAACTGCTTTCTTGTTATATTGTATATTAATTGCAAAGAAAAAAGCAATTAACCAGGGTGCTTTGAGATTTGCCATTATATGTTTGTTAATCTGGGACCCAAAACGTGTCTTTGTTGTCCTCAGAAAAAATTTCTGTGTATGAAAGAATGTTCTGCCCAGGAAGCAAAACAGTCCTCAGCTCAAGAGTCAGTGATCTTTCTCTCTGGTTCTGTATCTCAGTTAAATATTAGATATTTCCAAGCATATATATCCCCAGGTCCTAGATATGGCTACAACCACAGTATGTTCCCAGCCTAATCATTCCTGGTAGTTTACAAGTCTCCATCTGTATGTTGAATACATTGCTGATGGGTTTCAGCATTAGCAAAAGCAACTTGACCTTCTAAATCACAACACTGCCCTCCAAATCTGACTGTCAAGGCTGTGGGCTGTTGGCTCCCACAGTTAGACCTTACATTTCTCTGTTACCACTAACTCTCATTATTCATAGATGGCACCATTCCCAGAAATTAAAAAGTGGTTGTGTTATGTATATCCATATCAATGTTATCCCTTGCTAATTGAAATCAATCTTACATAGTGGAATTCTCTTCTGAACTCCTTTAGCGTTATGACATAACCTGAGGAAAAGCACTTCCTCATTGCTCAGATATAAGTACCATTTCTTTTCTATTTTCCACATTTTAAATTATATTGGTATTGCTAAAACAAGAAAAAGGAGGGTTGGCATATTTCTTTTTATTTCTTTGTAATGAGCCAGGTGAGTGGAGCAAAGCCATGGGTATAAAATCAGGAAGAAAAGTGCTATGTTTGCACATCTCAGGGAAACCCTTATAGGCAAGAGAATATATGAAGTGCTCTGACTAGTCATTCCTAACCTTTTAAAATTGAACACACTCCAAACAGTTGCCATTAAGGTCTCTTTTCTTTTAGGGATGTATAACACTCATTTTTCACTAGAGATTTCTTTGGGGAGTTGTTTTACAGACAAATGCATGACCTGAACCAAATCCCTCTCAAGCAGGTTCTGCTTCCTCAGTTGCACCCATCAGCATGATGCTGGTGGAGGCAAATGTGAGATGGAAACATGACAACTGGATGTGCTTCTGGAGCTGTTCTCCAAAACCTCATTGTAATCCTTTGTGTTGCCAGCTTTTTGGATAGCACTGAAAAATAAGCAGGCTCCCAAAGCAGAGCTAGAAAGAAACATCACACCCATCATTCACAAAGTCCCTCTTGATGTGCACAAGAAACTCCCATTTGGATCCCATTCTTCACTCAGAAACATCTTTTTTGCATTTACTTAAAAACGAATGTTACAGCTGCATTCACATATGTGAAAGGTGTAAACCTCCTTAAGACCATTTCTGACTCTTTAGCATGAGTCATTAGCTTACCTGGAATTGATTCCTGTTGAACAAGAGAAGGACTTGAGAAGGACTAGATAGAAAAGACCTCCAGCTTTAGCACAGAAAATGGTAAATATTTGCAGTAGTTGTCTATCCTTAATGTAAGAGAAATTATGTGTCTTCAACTTTCCATTGGATTTCCTTGTATATTTTTATACCAGAGCAAAACCTCCCCTATTAGGCAGTGTCTGTTCCACATGAAAGCACTTACAAACCATAATCAAGTTACTCTTTAGCCTTTGCTTTGATATACTAAATCTAAATAGACTTACCCTGTGGAGTCATTCCATTTTATTGCCAATTTTTCTTTTATTCATATTCTTGTGGTTCTTCTCTGAACTACCTCCAATATACCAACATTCCTCCTGAGCTGCTGATATTAGGGCCAACATTATTCCAATATTTTTATTGATGCCAGGGTCAACCCGCTACAATGTCAAATGCAGAATAACTGAAGCCCTTAACTGCCCTTTGATGGATAGCATCTCTGCACACCGAAAAAGATTACACTGGCCTTCTTGGCAACATGATTTCAGAGGGCTCTGGGGCTCAGCTGGGGGTCTATCAGAACCCACAATTCATTCTTCAGCCTCAGTTTCCCAAAGAATTCTTATGTGAGGTAAGGCCTGAGGTACTCGTTCTTAAATAGGTCCTTTATGTTGGGTGACCTTGTATTTCTTTTGCACTTGCTCCTCAAGCAATGCCAAAAAGGTATTGCTCACTTCTGCCCACTTCCAAATTTTGGTTCTTTGAAAAGCAGTATTAGCAAAGGCACTGATTCCTTCTGTATTGCTGGAATCATCATTAATTATCATGGGGCTGATAAGCAGTGCCTGCAGAACCCACTCTCTGAGCCCCACTTTAGGATAGGGTGTTGGATCCCATGCTAGCCAGCTTTAAAACAAGTTGGTTGTCTTGGAGAGTTCCTCATGTTAATTCTGATTTCCATCAGAATCATTCACAGTACTGGATGGCAAATGCATCCGAAGTCAAAGTATAAAATATTACCACAATTCCTTTTATCCACCAAATTTGTAGTCTTATAAAAATAGCACATTAATTTGATAAGATCTTTCTTCCATTAATCTGTGTTGATTGCCATTAATTAAATTGCACTGTTTTAATACTTTATTAATTGACTTTCCTATCAGCAACTCCATCACTCTGCCTGGAATAGACATCAAACTGACAGGCCTATAATTACCTGGTTGCCCTATTTTGTCTACAGAAGTATTGGCAAAATATTAACTTTCTTCCAGTCTTTCCTGAGATGTCAGGTTTTAGCCAGTGTGTACATCTTTCTCAGTTGTGGCTTTTTGAAGATCTAATGAAGTTTTCTGAGTTGCTGTAAATTATTATTCATGTTTTTGTTGGTTTGAATTTTCTCCTCCAGGCTGGCTAATACATCTCTTAATTTTTTTGAGCTTTGCAGAACAGGATCTTTCAGGGCAATGATATAAATTTTACTGGTTAGGACTTTATCCTGCTTGCATGTAAAATATAAAGTGCATTTTAAAAGCACAGAAAACAAAGTCATTGCAACAAAGTCATTATGACTTCCACCTAAACAAACTCTAAATTTTGTGATTAATACTTCCCTGTCAGGATGAGGTCTAATGTAGAAGTTTCCCATGCCAGATACAGCTCTCTTTGAGTCAGGAAGTTGTTTTGTGTATTTTTTCTTGAAAATCCAAGAATGCCTTAGTACTTGCATCATGAGACATCCCTTTGCTCCCCCTTCAGATTTATCTTGCCAAGACTGAAAGTGCCATATATAGTGAAAGGCTTTTAAAAGGCTAATCGTGAAGGTCACCCTACACCCAGAGGTAGGGCTGCTTAGATGAGCCAGTTCTGTGTTGCTTGGAACAAAGCCTTGCTTCATGCTGCACTTTCAGTGTAACCATGCTGCTGCCACTGAAGACTGAAGTCCGTGAGAGCACTAAAATTGGAGAGTTTTCCTTGAGTGCTGGCCTGGGTATCATCAGAACATTAGCCAGAAAGAGTTACTGTCATGATTCTGGCAGTTGTGTTCTGCTGCTGCCCAGGTGTGTCACAGCCCTCAAATGATAAGCATCAGATCTGCCCCTATCTGGAGGGGAAGAAAAAAAAAATCATGTCATTGTGCTTCTGGCTGAATGTAGCTCAGGTCTCTTTCAGGTCCTATGGAGCATGAACAGTAGCAGCTCTGCAGGCACCAGCCTGTGCCTCTGTTTGCAAAGTGCTTCCTGTTTGGATTTCCATGAGCATTTTTTTACCCTCCATTTACTTAAGTGATGACATTGACCAGACAAAAAGATATACGATCTTATATAAAATGAGCTTTTCTTCTCTTCAAGCATAGGAGTTTTGTAGGTACTCTGAAACCATAAAATGACCTTACAAAGTCAGAACAGTGGTCCATCTCATGCAGTGTTTTCTCTCACACAGGGGGAAACAGCAAATATCCGTGGCAAAAGACAAGAACAGTGCAAGGACATAATGGCACAGCCTCCGAGTGGTGTCTCTGATCCTCTCCCAGTGATTTGCAGCCCATTTGTTTGCTGAACCAGTAGCAGTTCCTTTCTATTTGATAGCCATCAGTGGATTTCTCTACAGCAAAATGCTTCTGATTTGCTTTTGAGCCCTCATGTGCTCTCAGCAACTGCATCATCCTGAGGCCAGGCATTCCATAACCTAATTGTATATATGAAGAAGTAACTCTTTGTTTGAACTTGTGTCATTCAAACCTTCTAATTTCATTTGATGCCCCTTGTTACTGTGTTAGAAGAAGCAGCAAATAACTTCTGTACTTACTTCTGTGCTTCTGTACTTACTTTCTCTCTCTTGTTCATGATTTTATAGGCTCTGTATTATATCCATCGCTTTTCCCAGCTGAAAAATCTCAGTCTATTTAATAATTCCTTTTATAAAAGGTCTCATTTCACTGTTCCTTTCCTGCTTCTGCTATACCCTTTGGGATGGCGAACTGGAAACCTACTCAGTATGCAGGATACAGCAACTGTATGGATTTATAGTGACACACTCTTCTGTATTTCTTTATAATAGCTGTTGATACTGACTTGCATTTCTGATCACTCCTAATCACTGTGCTGAATGTGACAGTCTGTGTCTATGGCTGTATTAATGACTCCAATGTTTCCATATTCCCTCCATGATCAGAGCCCATTGTTGGGTCTTGCAGTTCAGGATATTTTCCCTCTTGTGAACTGTTTTGCATTTATCATTGTTGGATTTCCATGGCCGTTTTATTACCCCATCATTCTGTAGCATAACGCCCCTGTGTAGCTCCTCAGAGACAGTTTCCTTTTTATTACCCCACATGCAAACATTGCAGGTACATTATTTACTCCCATTTCCTGATCACTTTGGATATTGCCTACAGGACAATGTATCTATTGGGTGTTCAGTTTTGGAGCAGCTGGCACCGCAGAGTAACACCAGAGCCCACCTCCAAGGGGATGCAGTCTATGAAAAAAAGGCCAGACCAGAAGGAGTGAGCTCTGGCATCCTGCATATATTTTGGAGGACCAGAGGTAGCCTTGTCTCCTTTTCTTCTTGAAAATTGAGTACACACCTGAAGAACCTAAGCAGAAATCAGAGTCACCTTGGACTCTGGCTGTGGCTAGCGATGGCCCACCTTAAGGATAACTTAAATACTAGGTGAGCTAAAAGGAAATTTCTGTCTCTGCATCAACAATAGGTCAAATCCTCTGTTATTTAGCACCTGTTTTGAGTATCTCCAATGGGATGGGATAATTCCAGACTTCTGTTTGTAGGGGGTTTTTTGGGGTTTTTTTTTTTTTGTGAATTATAGACTGCAGTTTTGCAAACAGAGGGAAAGCAGAGTTATATGGTATCACCCAGGCTGGAACATTGGCTATTTGAAGCATGTTAAAGCTGATCTATAATTCACATGCTTATTTTGACAGGCTGGCTCTTGTTAGTTTTCAATGGGTGTGGGAGGAAATAGCAGTGCATAAAACTTGCACATTACTAATACCATTGCCATATAAAACAAATATTTGAATAGGAAGTTTCAGAAATGATTCAGTGCTCTAACTACAGAATATCCTACAGGATTTTTTTAATAGTAACAGAATTAATGAAAAGCAAATCCTATTTCTCCACCATGGGCATAGGGTGGTCCCAAAGCAGCAGAGCCAATGTGATACTCCATCTCAGGGACAGAAAAAGCAGCCTCTACAGATTGCTGGCCCCCTGGGTGACTGAAGCTTGCTTTGAAAGGACTCCTTGAGCTGAGAGGTTGCTATATGCTTTTTAAGTGTCTGTACCAGATCGTGTGTGGGTGAAGCAGACAGGGGCTAAAAGCCCTGAGCTGCAATACAGAAGCGATTGAAAGACATTCTGTTGTTGCTGCTCTACCAACTGCAAAAGAAAACTCTCTTCCCACCCCTGCAGACTATTCTAACCACATCCTTTGAAGGTACTGAAGTTATTTCACTGACTTAGCCCACAGTTTTCTCAACATTAAGTCATAACTTGAAAGCTATGGGGTGAGGAGATAATTGTTACGTCAGTAACAACATTTCATTCAGACACTGTCATAAGCAAAGGATTTCTAGGTGCTGAAAATGTCATATGATCACCAAACAAAGAAGCCAAAATATAACTTTAAAAATAACCACCTTTGCACCATGGATCTGTAGTTCACTGAGAACAAGTTGTGCGAAGCTGAGTCTGAGATCTCTTTCTTATCTGCAGTATGGCTGTTCATCTGTAGTTAGAAACAGCCTGCAGATGCTGTGTCTTCTCATGTTTTCTGCTGACTTTATCACAAAATAACTTGGAGCTTTCTCAGTTTGTGTCTCAGATCTCTACTGGAAAATGAGGGAGAAGCACTTTATTAACTCCTGGAGAGCAGTGATTGTTTCAGATGCAACAGTAAAAAGGGGACACATGAAATTGTGAAGCTGAAACAAATTTGATGCATCCGGGGCACCACTTTGGCAACCCTTACTATGTGCAGTGACACAACATTGTCTGTGAACTTCAACAGCTTGGTCAAGGAAAATTCCCATTTTTTTTCTATTTCCAGTGACTTTTACAGTGTTGATGAGTGTATGATAGGTTTTTGACTCTGGAAAATCCACCTCAGACTGGAGAATCCCATTTATCTTTTTGAAAGAGGAAAAGCCTGCAAGTCATGCCTGCTTTGTTCCTAGAATCACTTTTAGATTGAAATGTATACTACTATTTTTTTACTTGGATCTATTTTAATGATCACATATATATGATACTGCAACAGGTGGGGTTATTTATACACATGGAAAAAGATGTTAGATCTCTAAGTTGTTCAAGATCTTAAAATAACTTGTCTACTAAAGGAATCCTTTCTGTTAACCTTAGAAAAGGGTGGAGGTGTGGGGAGGAAATGAGCGTAAAGTTGTTTTAGTTGTCTCACAAAGCGTGAATGAATAACTGTTGCCATCTAATCTTTCTTTGTGGGTCTTCAGGCTGTTACTTCCCAGGATTTCATGTTGGGTTGTTTTTTTTTTTTTCCTGGCTTCCTCAGCTGAGATGGACAAATGGTTATTGAACAGAGAAGTTTTACATTTTCAAAGCGCAGTAGACCTGAGAACTATTTTTTTTCCCCTGATCTTAGGTATGTGGAAATTATTGAAAACAATACTAAGACTAAAGTAAAGAGCTGTCCCTTAAACTCAAAAGCTTGTAATATCCTGCAGCAGTGATGCAACAGTTCACAAGACTGAGTGAATAGCCAAGTGTAATTCTGATCCCTCTACTTTGCCAGGCTGTGACACTGGCAGACTTCCAGGATAAGCCAATTTCAGAAAAGTGGAGCCTCCAAATATGATCTTCTGTCAGTCACAGAGATTGCAGCTCCAGGAGAGGAAAGATTCATCTGGCAGATTACAATCACTACTGTAGGAGATGGTGAAAGGAGTGCTCTTTCCCTGAGGGGGATGCCAGCTGCTCCAGGCCCAGTCAACACCATGAACTGTGCTGGGAAGCCCTGGTGACTTAGCTCAGGTATCACTATGTCTCATCCCACTCTTGTGATGCAAACCGCTGTTTTTTCAATAGGTGCTACAACGGCAACTCCCAACCTGTGCTGAAACGATCAAAATGCTTCAGAGTTTCCAGAGCCATCCCCATTCTGGGCTTTCACAGAAATCAGCAGTGAGGCTGCCAGTCACACCTGATTTTTGGGCTCTTACTGCAGGACAGACCAGCCACGCCCACACCAGTTCCTGGGGGATCCTCTGCTCTCTCCATCCCATTGTAGGGTAACAGCTACAGATTTCCATGGCTCAGCCTGGACAGTGTGTTGCAGTATATGAAGCCTTCAGCTTGCAAAGCCGTGGTCAGAGGAAAAGTTTATAACCAAGATGTGCAGTAGAATCTCACAGCTCCCTCAGGTTTTTATCTCCACAGGATCCAGTGCCAGCTGCAGAAAGAGGGGAATTTGGGGAAAGGTTGCTTGTGAATTACCAAGGGTAGTTCCTCAACATAAAGTGTAGGACACAGAACGAGACAGTCTGCATGAAATCAAATAACCCAGATATACTGGCTAGCTGTGATAATAAATAGACTTGGATGTATTTCAAAACAAACAAAAGATTGTTGTTATTTAGGTAGAGTGATCTTCATAACTTTTTCTAACCTAATCAACCCCCCAAGTTTTCTTTCACAAAATCATATAAAGGAGAATACTGTGTCTATGACAAACCTGAGTCATTTGGGTGGTCCTGATAATGGGAGACTTCATTAGAAATGAGCTTTAGTTTTGGTGCATTCTGTGGCTCCTGCCAACACCTTAAGAAGATTACCATTTCTGGTAAGGGCTCAAAACATTAAAGGAAAACTAAAAAGAGAGCAAGTTCTTTCAAGAGAATAAAGCTGACGCTGTGGGCAATTGGAATGAACTACATCAGCTTTCAGAGATTAAAGAGAAAAACTGCAAAGAAGATTTACCAGTTGAAACTCTGTGTCATTAGAGATCCCTTTTTTTACCATCAAAATAAAATTAATTTTAAAAATGAAGCTGTATGTGCATTTGCTTAGGAGTAGGAACAAGCAACCCTTCCTCCACCTACCGCTCAGCTGCTGCTTTATATAATGAATGACTACTCATTTTTAACAATTTTGGTACCTTAACTAAATTTTTAAAAAATGAAAGGGCAATATTCATTCAAAGAATCAGCTGCCCATCTTGATACCTGTAATTATCTATTATAACTTAATATTATGGGCAAAAATGTAATAGTCGGGCAGTCAGTAGTTACTTATTACAATTATGAGCAAAGTTAGTTACTTTGTAATGTTAAGGTTGACTAACTGTGTTAGTCAAGGGAAACACTGTTTTTTGTTGTTTATAACCTTATCAGACTCCAACAAACTGAACTGAAATACCCCTGCCAGACATCTGTCTCAGCCTCATTTTATATGTTTCCTTTTGGAAAAATTCGGCTTAAATGGTGTTTTGGGAAAAAACCCAAACAAACAAACAAACCCACCCAAAAACAAAAACAAACCCAAAAATTCAAAAAAACCCAAAACCAACCCAAAAACCAAAAAAACCCAAACAAACAAAAAACCCAACAGATTCTGTGTTTGTATGTTTGGCTTCCTGTATCATTCGTGTCTCTTTAAGCCCTGTGCTCAAACAGCAAAATCAAAAACCAAAAGAGAGAGTTCTCTGGATAAATATTTTTGGTGGCCCCATGAAACAAACCCACCTGGCCTACTTAGTACTACCAAAATATGACACCTAAGTTCTCTTAAGAGGCCTCTGCAGGGACCATGTTCTGCTAAGAGCTCCTAAGGCTAAGCAGGATTTTCTGCACATTACAGGGGATGTTGTAGAAATGCCAGACAACAACCGTTTCTACTCCTCCCTCCTGGACTCTCCTGTCATTCTACATTATCAGATAGGTATAAATTGACAGTAAAGGTGCATATTTCTCCTGATTTAATAAAATGTTCAAGTTACTGAATCATTGATATTCCTCCGCCTTTTTCTCAATGTCTCTTGTTTGGTTATCTATGAAGAGATAACAACAAAGAGGGCAAAATTACTTCAGTATAAATTCTATACAAAGAACAGATTTACGGTAATTTGTTAATGAAACTGAAGTCCTTACTTTGGACAAAAGAGCTAAAAAAATATACCCACACAACTACCACCCTGTACAAAATGGAATTACTAAGGGAGGAAAAAAGCTAAAAATTAGTAGAATCAATATTAAAGTTGCTAACATTTATATATAATATAACAATATTCTCAAAAGATTTATCTCTTGAGAATTTTAGTGAGTAGCAAAGTTATCTGCAGGTGTGACTAGCCTGGCTCACTGTGAAGAATGTTCAGCTTCATGCTCTTAAAGAAGAGGTCACTGTTTCAGTGACAAAAAACTATACCATGAACTAAAACTTCAAAATATCTATTGTATTTACCAGGGGGTTGGAGGAAAATAGTACATATAGCAGTTAGACACAAAATGTCCCCTTCAAATTTAATGACACACCTCTCTCAAATTAAAGGGTCATATGGCAGAATACATGCCAGGAAAAGTTTGGGTAAAAGATCAAATCTAGAGTAGATTGATCAATAGTAGCAAGGATCTTGCAGTGAAAATTGCAGTGCTTTAACAACTGAAAGGCTACTTGGGGAATAAGGTAAGTATTCTGAAAGAGCTTTTTTTTTAAGAAGCGAATAAAGGAGATTTTGAAAGTTAAATCTCTCAGCTTTCTTATTACATCATGTTTACATAATCATATCCAGATGCTTTAGGCAATAGTCGCTTCCTGTGCTTACGATTTGCTGTTGTCTCATCATTCCTTTATTAATCTTTGTAAGGATTAGCAAAACAAACAAGATAACTGTGAAGCTGAAAACAATTTCATGCTGCTTCCTATGAGAAATTGTTTCTAAGGAGCAGTGTTATCTTTACATAACCTGGATTTCCTCACGAAATGTGTTGGGAATTTTTTGCTATAGGTATACCTTTCAGTCTCAGAGGTAGCAAGGCACTCCTCTTTGCTCACTCTTCAGCATAGGTAGGATTCTGCAGGCCCACAGCTCACTGCAGGAACAGGGCATTGGCTTTTTAAAGTCTTCCATTCAGCCTTTATATGCAAGATCATGCACTCCCACAGTGGCCTGTGAAGAGCAGCACCTTTCACATTATTGTCTAGCTAAAAATAGACCATACACTTACAATAACATGGCATTTACCAAGCAGCCATTTCCTCTGCCTGTCAGCAGAATAAAATATACATAAATAAAGTGTCTTCTACACACTGAAAATAGCACTCTATAATCATCCCAGTGCACAGGACGGAGTTATTGTGCAATGACAGCACACCTTGTTGAGTGATAGTACAGAGCTTTTGCCCTTTGCCTAGCAACATACCAAAGCATGGGATCAGAGTCTACACCCTGCCTTATTGCTCAATTAGGACCTGGCAAATGTCTCCCGGTGTTACCCTGGCCTATATCCACATATTTTGCTAACATATGTAACTTCATATTGATGTTGTTAAGGACAGACGTGGTTACGTGTCTCCAAGGTCTGAGGCTGTTTGTATCTCAGGTTCTCTTGCAGAAATCAGAGCCATGGAAGGAAGAGAGAGAGGCTTTCCTGGCTAATGCAGCACAAGTAGCATTTAAGAGAAAGCCTTAACTGTTGAATCAAATTAATTAAGTTGAATATTGCCCCGAAGAGTTGCAAAGTAAAGAGGAAGTCACAATAGCCCCTGCAATCTCCTTGATAGAGTATCCTGACCATTATATATGTAAAATTACAGTTTAAATTGAAAATATGTATTCAAAGCATAATAGTTTAATCTTTAGAAAAACCTGCATTTTTATTTTCCTGTAAGTGCATGCTCATGAAAGGCAGTGATTTTAAACCACTATCATCCCAAGACTATAATTATTCAGGATTAGATGGTCACTCAGAGTCCCAGGAAAGTAGGATCACTGCCTTTCTCCTTGTCACGGGAGCCACCTTCTCGCTTCATTTGAGTCAGAGGAATGACCACCTTGAATTCAACCTCTGTGTTAAACATGCAGCTGCTGGGAATTTTCTCTGCTTTATAACCAGTTCAACAGTAAAGCATGTCTCATTTTTGTGAAACAGTACTCACACAGAGTAAGGAATGGTAAAATATCTAAAAACACTCTAATACATAAAAATACTAAATCACCACTACTTCTGGGTATGTCCTTCATTTTTTTCTAATCAGTGTTTCTAAAATTGGCTTAAAATAATTTTTCTATTTTTCTGGCAGGATTTGACCAGTAATTAAGGTGATACTTCCTCTGTCTTAAGAGTCAGAAGTACCTAATTGTACACTTAGAGTTTTGAAGTGAATTAGACAAGATCTGAAAAAAAAGAACTCCCATTTAGTCCCCTCTTTTCTCCAAACTGAAAGGTTATCTCTCTCAGTAGGAACAGAAGCTCGTCATTGTGAAAAGTCTCCACAGATATTCTCTTGTATTTCAGAAGACCTGATTTAAAGGGGTTTTTAAGCGCCTTTTTTACAGTTTCCACTGAATGATGTTGTGAGGCCTGGTGATCACAGGATCATCAACAGAAGTCCCAGAGTGTCAGTTCAGCCATAGCTTTTCCCTGGATGGAGCTCAGAGCTGGACTGGTGCCTATGTTTCCCCAGACTGGGTGACAGCCTACCTGAGTAGTGAAAAAAGTTGAGGTTTCCTAACACAAACAGAAGCAGAAGACCCTAAATTCCTTAAACAAGGTCTGTCACATTCACAGGACAGGAATGAGTAACAGAAAATGTTGTACACAATCCCAATGGACCTTAAATTAACATCTTTACAAAATCATGGAATATATTCTAACAATAAACAGGAAATGGAGGAAGACTTTTCAAATGAGTTTTTCACTAAAATTTCAGCCCTTGCCACAGCTCAGTGAAACCATGCCAGTGAGGTACTAACTGATAAATAGATTCTGTAGCATCAACTAAGGCACAATCTCACAGTGAAATTTTTGCAGTGATTGTGACCCTTCAGTTTTGTTTTGTGGATGCTGTTGTGTAATCAGGAGGGAGTTCATATTTCATCCTTACTCCCACTGGGGACAGCTAACATCATAGCTCTGTCCTATGCAGTTCCATATTTTCAAAACACTTGTAGCAATACGATAACTATGAAATTTCTGTTTCTCTGAAATTTTTCAAGAAATCAAAAATGTCTTTGTGAAGTCAGGCAGATAGAATGATAGTAAGACTGATGCACAGGTAAATGCATCATGGTCATGTTAACCCTTATTCCTTAGAAAACTAGATTGAACAGTACAAAGAAATTATGAAATAATGAATAAGATTTTTCAGCAGCTTTAAAGCTTTAATGAAAAGCAAAATTATGCCTTCTTGTGAAAATGTAATACTTAGTAATACCTAAAAATTGTTCCTAAAAGAAACCTAGATTAAAAAAAAAATTGAATAAGGTGCTATTTAAGAGCCTATTCCTACAATCCTGTATGAACAGACTGAACTTGCACTGGTACAATCATTACCTTTTATATGTGTGGATGAAGGTTTCTCTTGCAAACAAGCACATGATGTTTCCTTAACAAAGTAAATCTCCACACTCTGGGGGATTTGAGTGCTGATGTGTTTATATTCCACAAGACCGTCACTCTGATGGATGTACCTTTAATTCAGCTTGTGGAAGTTGGATCTTCTACACCGGTCTTATCAAGGGATTGCAAAGAGCTGGTGATGTACAGGGGAGGAAACTGTAAGTGCATCCAAAAAGTTGGGACCATAAAAATTACCTTCCTATGTTCCAATTAGTTTGTCACTTGAGAGCACAAAAAAAGTAAATTACAGACTTACACATGCACTCATTAGAGCAGTGTATGACAGTCAAAAAGCTTTTCCTAGTCTCATTAGAGTACAACAGAGAGTGTTGTGGCCAAACCTTTCAAAGCAAGGTTTTCAAATGCAAATTACCCAAGTCATTGAGAAACCTGGTCCTCAGAAGCTCTAAGCACCTCTGACTTCCATCAAAACATTGAAACTGCCAAACATTAAGATTGTAGAGCTTTGCAGCATAGGATTTTCCAGCAAATCTCTACAATTTCAGAGCCAGCATCAGTTGCACCACTATTACCACTGCTGTCATCACTGCACTGTTAATCAAGCCTCTCGCACCAGAGCAGACATAATATCCTTATTTGAAAATCTTCAGAAAAATAAGCAAGAATAAAAGGATCAGCATCTTAGGAGAGATAACAGGCCCTGCAAATATCTGTACCTCCTTTGCTATGTGCTAGAGGATGCACAGCTGGGACACTGCCCTAAAATTCACACGCACACACCTTCTGAGAGCCCATATTTGTTCATCTGGCCTCACACTGAGTGCAGGAGTGCCAGTTCAGGGTCCATTGTCTTGATTTATAATATTCTAGAAAGAAATTGTGGTGCAACTCCTGGTTTGACAGACCCAGATATAATTACACCTGTATTTCATATAAGTTACACTCTCACACATATCACCAGCATAAACAAGCCATCTGAGGGCCATCACTTGCCCCTACAAGGAGATATTTTTCCTTTGTGTTGAGGCAAAATCTAGAACTGCTTTGTGCATCTTATTAACAGAAGAATCTCACTCTAGCAAGGAATGTTCCATGGTGACACAAGTGGTGGCTATGATAGCCCTAGTTCCAGTTCCATCCTTTTAGACAGGTGCAGATTTAGCTGTAAGATTGATGCCTTCAGTTTTAGCTTTTATATTTTTCAGATCAGTACTGCTTTAGTGTATAACTCGAAGATTCCATAGCCTGTCAGCTGCTGTTGTCCCATTTTATTCAGACAAAACAATTTCTCTCTAGGCCTGAAACCCAAGGACACCTTACTGTCTCAGGCCCCAGAAAATATAAACAATGGTGAATTGGGGGAAATCTTGGAGTAAATTACTTCATTATCTGAAGCTGTAATTGGACAATTAACCTCTAATATGCAAATAGACCAAACTTACATGTCTGAATAACTCGTGGCCATCATTGTCCATTTGGGTGTAGCCTCTGCAAGGCTCCTGCACTGCCCAAGGTGTACCCTTTGAAGGCCTTTCAATAAATACCCACATTTTTTCTAACTCTCTCAAGCCTCTGTTCTAGGTAGCCTCTCCAAGGCATTAATGTAGCTGTGTGCAGGTGGCCTTGCCCCTGGTGTTACATGGTTCTGCATCATGTTGTGGTGGTTTCACTGTCTCCATCTTCCTTCTTTGAATTTGCATCTGTGTCTTCTAATAAATATTGAATATTTACAATACCACTCAGTTAAGTCATTTGAGAAAAATAAATTCTGTAGCCAGCTGAACATGGAGGTTACCACTGTTGTAAGTCACCCCCATGAGTTCAGTGCTACTATTCACTTCTGTGAATAATCCCTCTGTGTGTACGCATTTGCACTGTCATGGCTTTAAATAGGATCTTTGTCACATATTGAAGAGAGCAAACTCAACCTTCATATTTACCTCGCTCTTAAAAGAATAGAGGGCTGTGAGGGAAAAATTTACTCAATATCACACATTCAAAACTTCCAGGACTGCTGCAGGCTGCTGAAGTGCAGAAGTGGATAAAGGGGTGTTGGTGTTCTTCCATTTTATTGTAAGTACAAACTCTTTCTGAAGGCATGTTGCAGTTGTTTATGCTCCAAAGAGAGCAATATTTTTAGCTTTACCACTTACAGTACTGGGATGTATTGCAAACTTTTTGATTAAGCATCATAGGCTACAAGAAAAGCTTGGAGCTGTAATGCCTCTAGCACATTTTTAGGCAGTTACCATGCCAACCGTAAAAATTATGAGCAGAATGAATACAAGAAGTCTTTTTGAAAATAAAATAGTGCAAAGTTAATGCAGAACCCAAAGTTTTGGAACATGGTATTACATTGTTGGAAGATTTATCATGATCCATATATAAACCTACTGGTTGTATCAGGAGCTCATCAACTGTCGCTAACTTAGTCTGCAGACCTGCAGAGCTTTGACTCAAAGAATAAAGCATCTGTTTTAGCCTTTGCAGAGTTTGGAATTACTGCAGAGGCATGAGCAAACCCTCAAGAAAAGAATCATTCCAAACTTGAAAACTGTATGTTTAGATGCATGTTAAGTAGTGTATGGGAATTATGGGATTCCATTGAAATTCCTAGATAAAATCTCCATTATGCTGGATGAAAGTTAGTATGCACAGAGAAGCACAAATGCAAGCTGTAAGGTCAGGACAGGGGGAGGTCATTCACCAATTACCTTCATGGGTAAAACAGACTCCACTTGGGGAAATTAGTTTGATTTATTACCAGTGAAATCAGAGTAGGATAATGAGAAATAAAACCAAACCTTAAAATACCTTGTCCCCACTCCTTCCTTTTTCACAATTTCAGCTTTACTCCTGATTTTATTTGCCTCCTCCTTCAAAAGGCACCATGGGACAGAGGGTGAGGGTTGCAGTCAGCTCATCACACTTTGTCTCTGCCACTTTTTCCTTCTCTGGGAGAAGAAGGGCTCCTCAAGCCCTTTCCCTGCTCCAGCTTGGGGTCTTCCATGGGCTGCAGGTGGATCTCTGGTCCCTCATGGACCCCCATGGGCTGCAGGGGCACAGCTGCCTCACCATGGGCTGCACCAGGGCTGCAGGGGAATCTCTGCTCCAGCACCTGCAGCACCTCCTGCCCCTCCTTCTGCACTGACCCTGGGTCTGCAGGGTTGTTGCTCTCACATATTCTCAGTCCTCTCTCTCTCTATGGCTGATGTCTGGTCAGTTTTTCTTCCTTTTCCTAACAATGCTATCCCAGAGGTGCTGCCACATCACTGATGAGCTTGACATTGCTCAGCAGTGGGTCTGTCCTGGACCCATCTGGCATTGGCTCTATTGGACATCAGGGAAGCTTCTTGCAGCTTCTCAAAAGTCCATCTGGATCCTCACTGCTGCAAAAACCTGCCACCCAAATCCTAAACATTGGGCTACCATATTTTCCAAGTGAACTGTTTTCAGAAATTTGGGATAGAAGGGTGAAAAAAAATCCTTTTCAAAGAATGTTTGCTAATGGCAGATCTGCAACTTCACTCCCCTGGAAAACAGTGAGTTTTGAATAAATAATTTGAAAAAAAGAAGCTATTTGTGGAATTCTCAGTGAAAGTACAGTCAACTCCAAGTTCCTGTCATTGAGGAACACAAATCTTTACACATATATATATATTTAAAAGATATTTATATATTAGGATATATTATGTTATATTACATTATTTATTATACTATATATTTCAGGAAAAAGGAATTCATCTCCTAATTCTTCCACATCCCATGTTTGAAGCAATCCCTTGCTGGCAGCCGAGAGTGAGTTTTGGCTGTGTTAGTGGTTCAGAGCAGTTGGATGTCCACCCTTCTGGTCAGTGCAATCCACATACCTTCGTCTGGAGACTAGAAATTAATTTGTCAGTCGATCAAATTAATGTAAAAGAATGCTAATCCTTCTTGTGAAAGCAGAGATCAATCTAGGCAAAGAGGAGAGAAGCAGAAGAAACATATTGTGATATTTTGCTCTGTTTTCAGCATTTCTATTTCAGGGTCAGTTTCAGCTAAAGGTGACAGTCTGGGTTTGTCAAGATCCTGGCTAAGAACTGATTGGTCTTCAGGGAATGGGATGCGCCTGGTGTATTGCTTTGGCAAACTGGATCCAACCCTCAGGCTTGGGTTTGATATTTCTCTCACAAAGCCCTCTTACAAAAGTACTTAAAAAAGAAAAACATAAAGTCTACTGTTCTTAAAAAGCTGTGTTTGAAAATTAATTTCAACTAACATATATACTAATTTGTCTATGTGTTCTCAGGCATTTCAGTCTGTATCAAAGACAAAAGTGGAAATGCTGTACTTTCCATTATTTTCATAGTGTGCTGTTCAAAAATCTGTTATATTCATGCTTTAAGACCAATTTTTATGAAATCTCTGAAGGAGGTCCTAAAATACATCTAGAAATCTTCAAATGTTGACTAAAATTATTGTTATAGATTTTTTTCTTCACCAAAAGATGTCCAAAGATGCAATTTCCTAATAAATTTAAGGGATAACTGTTCCCCACAATGGTAGGAAACAAGAACTTCAAGTATTCTGCTATGATGACTTCAAAACAAGGACTTCAGCTCCTATTAAAGAGAAAGACACTTTTGATGATACTTTATCTTTTCCCTTTTGATGTGGGATATTTGATTTTGGATACTGGTCAATGAGATTACTTAGGATTCCTTCTATGTGATCAATTCCAGGCCACTGGCAAGGTCTGGCCTTAGGCGGGTGGTTTTAGAGTAAATTTACATAGTTGTTAAATATGTAAAGTGGCAGAAAATCCAGCTGCCTTTCTTTATTCATGGCTTGAGGTGGAAGTGGGGGAAGAGGAGGCAGTGGTGGTAAGTGCAGGACACTGAATTTTGCAATAGGTTTAGGAAGACAGCCAACATAAAGAGGAAAAAAATGTGAGCAGCAGCCAATACACAGACTACTCTGCTCAAGTTAGATGAATGTTGATCTGTGTCTTGCTCCAGGTCATGTAAAGCAAGAATGAGGGTAACATTTCCAGCTATACCCTAATGTAAAATAATTGTGGTTTAACAATCCACACAACATATGTGACAATAATTAATTAACAGTTAGCCCTTTGTAGCACCCACGACTCAGTGCCTCTAAGTATGGGCTTGGAACCCTCTGTGCATTCATTTACCAAAGCCTCTGCACTTGAAATTCAAAATAATCAGTTTACCCTTTGATAAGTTAATCCTCCTGCTCCCTTCCACCTCCTCTCTCTCAGACCCCACAAAGCCTCAGAAATCTGGGTTATGGAAAATTGCCAAATTGAACCCATTTAGGCCTCAATTACCACAGTGATTGTATCCTAGGATTATCCTGGAGTATGAGCTGCTCCCCTCTTGTCACACCACATTGCACCTACTGTGAGTCTGTGGGTCCATTGGTCTAAGCTAAATTTTACTCACTGACATAGCTCACTAGAAATGAGAGGAGATTCTGGCCCTGGTTTTAAATATTTGAACAGGGTAAAAGCCAAGAAGGGTTGGAAATTATTTAGCCTGCTATTAGGAGATATAATTAGACATACTTGGGTATAATTAGACTTGGATTAAATAAAGCGGGAAAAAAAGCAGCATGCAAAAACACCCTTGCTAACAGTAAAATCCCTTATACATGGAAATGGGGTGAAAATGTGTGAAAACCACAGTGGAAATGAAGTAGGTGACAGCATAGCTCTTTTATCTCCAGTATTACAGAGGGTCAGTTTATACCCTTTGTTTGCTGAGTGAGGAAGAAAGAGTGGCCCTGGTAAGCCACAAGCACAGGCCATGGTTTGTGCTCAGGGATGCCATCATACCTGAGGTATCCCCATCTGGCCAGGGGTTGTGGAATAGGATGTGTCATCTCTCTCCAGAGCTGTGTGGGTTTCCTTGTGCAAGGCACAGTGTTATATTAGGTAAGACCTACAATGAGCCTTTTTCACTCCTTCAGCAAAGGTGGGGTTGTTCCTCAGAAGGCTCCATTAGGAGAATGGCGTAGGAAAGAATGATGCTGCTCCATCAAGCAATGACCCAGCAGAGAAAATCCTGGGATTCTTATGGGGATATGCTGAGAATTAAGATTTTTTTAGCGCCACACAGCAAACCATTCACAAGTTAAGCCACAATTTTGCAGTTCTAGTAACTGAAGTTTACAAAGGTCTACCGCAGATATTTTCTCAGAAGATTGGCAAAAATAAAAACAAAACTGCATAGAGAAATTACTAAGGTGGAAAAGTCAAGTGCACAAAATTTAGCGAATTCAAGTAACTCAAATTCAACTGTGTGTGATCCTAATTCTACCCTTTTGTGTGTTTTGATACAGTCTTTAATTGCATAATCACATACTATTTGGTGAATAATTCCAGACCCAGGGCTGATTTGGGATTGTGTGAAGTAAATAAGGCATGAGACCACACAGCGTGAATGAAGTGGATAAAAAGGAATATTGAACAGCTGCCTTGTTTACTGAGTACCACCCACTAAATGAGGCAGTGATTCTGAAGAATTAAAAAAAAAAAAAATTGTACATTATCAATATAATTAAATACTCAATCATAAAGCTTAAATACAAGGAAGAGCAGAGAGGCAATAGGGGCAAATCAAACCTCTTTTCCTAAATCTGCCATTTAGTCAAACCACTTTTTTTTGCTATATTTCACAGGTTCCAAGAATGCCTGTTCTCACTCTCTCCTCCCAGTGACCACACTGCACTTCTGATTCAGTTAAACTAAATCCAACCTACCCTCATAACAAAAGTTGGAACTGCTTTCTCAGCCTGTTTTTCTTTCATACAGTGTTATAGCAAGGGTGAAGTTCCATGACTGCATGACTAAGGGTATATATATGCCATATATAGAACAAAGTGCATTTGATCTGACATTCAGATAGTGAATGTCACTCAGCACAAGTAGCGTTTGTATTAGAATGCTGGCATGTCATTGGTTGTCAAACGATTTCTTTTTCCGTCCTCTATAAAAACATAAATCTTATGATGCATCATCTCCATAGATAATATGATATATCACTCAAACATATCATAGGAAAGCTTCATAAATCCATTTGCACAGGGATGTTTTGAGAGACTCTGGAAAAGTTAGCAGACTTCCTATCAAAGGTGTGGGTTTTCTGAAAGTCTTCTACTTTAAAAGCACAGAAACATAAACACACAAAAAAATCACTCCTGAATAATCAAAATATGTTTGAATCTATATGTTTATAATTTTCAAAATCTTTTCCCATGACTGATGACTTTTTAGAAAATAAAAAATAAATCCTAGGGCAGAGCTTCCAGCATTAGGATTAGTGCATAATTCTCTCTAAAATGTATATGAGAGAAAATACAAGCCAGTGTTAGAAGTTGGGGCCAGGAAGCTGGCAAGGTGTTTCTGTTTATGCCAGGCGCTTATTTTTTTTTTTTCCCCCAACCTTTGGAAATTACATCACCTGTTTTTGCATAACATCCTCTCTTGTAACACAGAACTAATGTGCTTCATAACTTTTATAATGCATTTTGAACTCTGATGACAGTCATTGCAAAATTGCAGTGCAATCTTAAAATTTGTCAGTAGCTGAAAACCCATCCATGTTGACTGGCATTTTCTTTGGACATTACTGGGACTGAAGAATCCATTGATCCTGATTTCTTAAAATATTTGGTTCTTCAAGATGTAGAAGTGGAACTTTTAATCACTTGTCATTTTAAGAACATGTAACTTCAATAAACTTACACATCTAATTTAAGCACAAATATTGAGTATTTTTCTTGACCTGTTGTGCAGCACCTTTCCAGATCAATGTGTTATGCTGTTTCAGAATAATCTGGAGGTACATTGCTTCTCAGAAGTTACTATCCTCTGCGTCAGAGATTCATACATCTTCTAGTACATTAAAAAAATCTCTGGGTGCCTCTTTCTTTCCTCACAGAGGTGTTGTGAGCCTTAATGTGGTATTCTTTGAGCTGCTTGGATGAAATATGTTCAGTGAAGGTATTTTTATGTCTCATTAAGCATGAAAAGAAGGATAAAGTGAAACTAGAAAACAAAGAAAAGAGAAGAAAATGTGGCTTTAAAGGGTATATGAGTCAGTAGTGTCAGTCATGCAAGTTTGTTGGGTAACTGAGAGTCTCTTCATGTTCTAGAACTTTGCTGCATAGCAAAGACATGCTTAAACAGATATTGTACCTGCCATAAGAGTACACATGTTGCTTGAAATCCCCTGTCTTTGCTCAGTACCATCACATACAATACATATAATACGTCTTTGAACTGTTGCTGAATGGATAATCTATATTTCATAATTCAGACTGTCAGTATTTCCTCTGCATAATTATAACAGCAGGAAATACATAAGGCCTTTGTGGAACTTGAAAACTCTATTGCCTTGGGCCATATTTAATGTGTAATAAATTATTCAGCAACACAGCACTCTTCATTCTATTTACAGTAAGTTAGAGCTAAGTGTATGAGGTATACATAACTAACATGAAACAGAATTCACTACTGCTGCCAAGGCTGAAGTTCTTTCTGAAGCCATTAGTCTCATATTCAGTGAGCCAAACCCCCATCAGGTGAAAACTGACATAACCTCATTGAATTTACCTTGGGAGTGTGAAGGGTGACCTCTCTGATCTCCATCTGAGAATCAGAAAGGTCAAAGGATAGGTGGTGTGGAATTTCGCATTTACATAGATTATAGGATATTCCTTGTGTTTCCTTCTCTGTTCATCTACATATAGTGCCCTTGAATGGCAGCCTGTCAACAACATTGCTGGAAAAATAGTACTGATTTCTCTGACTGGATCCACCAGTCTTTTTTAGCATATGCCTCAGCTCTGTTTATGTATAATAACCAAAACAGGTGATTCACCATATCCAGCCTTTGCTCCTGGTAAAAGGATTTTTATGTTCCATGGAACTTGTTTATCAAAATCTAAATTTTAGAGACCCATTTGATCCATGTAGGTTTTCACAGGCTCAGACTGGACCTGAAACTATATCTATCTATCTATCTATCGATAAAACTTTTCTACTAATGAACAAGTCATCCACTCCAGCTACCTTAATGTTGCTCTAGATAGAGCTGACAAGGTACATGTGCTACAAACTAGTGATGTAACAGGTGAAAATTTGCTTTATTGAGCAACAGATCAAGGTAAAATTACAGAAGTCAGAATTAGATTAAGGTGTGTGTATATCAGCAGTTTTAAGAAGAGGAAGGTTTATGTGACAGATCAAAGGCAAAATAAGACTTTTTTTTTTTTTTGCCTTAAATATACCAAATATCTGCTAATTGCTTTGTTCCCTGAGTCTCATAAAAGAAGAAAATATTAATTCTTCTTGTATATGTTTCTAGATTCACAGTTTCCATCAATTGTCTTCTGACACCCATTGCCTTGTATTTGCAGCCTTTGAATTTCTGCAGGAAAAAAGAAAATAAAAAAAGCAGTCTATTTCACCTCCAACTACTGTCAGGAGTGGGGTAAAAAATTCTTAGCAGCAATCACATTTCCTTTCCAGTTTCAGCATATTATTGTACCTGTCTTCATTAGTGGGCATAAGAAGCACTCAGCCTTGCCAGGAGAGCTCCTGCAGGCGTTCTACCCAAACCCTCATGCTTTATGAGGCAATTTGATGTTCCTGATCATTAAAAAGATTTGAATTATAAGAAAACTGTTGGCTCGTGGAAGGTAAAAGAGGCAAGTTTAATGCCTGAAATGGTCAATTCCTAGAGGTTTCAGCGGACCATGAAGTAACTTGATTTTTGCTGGATCCTGAATAAGAGAAGGTGGAAAAGTCAGCTTAGGTGAGAAAAATCAATTATCTACTTGTGTTCAGTGGAGTCAGTTTTTCCATGTGTTTGGTCAATAATCTGGGTTCCTTAGAAGATGGAGACAGCCTGGGTTGTACTCCTTGCTCAAAGAACAATCACATATTTTTTGTAATAAGAACTAAGTTCATATCTTCACTCTAGACAGTAACTTTATTCAATTGTCTTTGATGGATACAGGCCCACAGAAGTATCAGTGCTGAGGAGAGAGGAGTCTGCTACTCACTCATACCGTGGCAGTCTGCAGGTGGGTGTTGAGTGTTCTTACCTGGTAAGCAAAGGTGTGGATTTCAGTTCCTTCTGTAAGCAAAGGAACTCTGCTTGTTTATTTTAAGAATAAGCTACTGGGGAAAAATGAAGTCTCTGCCTCTGGTAGAAGAAAACAGAAATCCCTTAGGAGAAAGAAAAGGGTTTGCTTAGGTCATAATATCACTGTAGGGTGAGTCCTAAGCTAGGTATTGAGTTGCTTAGCACTTTGAGAAAGGGATGTGGCTGAGCATGGATAGAAACAGAACTGGCCACAGCTGAACTTATCACTGGCTCATACCTCAGTGGGTATGGTCTTGTGTTTTCCACTTAAGTCAAACTTCTGGATATTTGTCTCTGATGCAGCCTAAACCAGCTTTCCATGAGCTCTTTTTTGCAGACCATCTGCTTCCTCAGAGCTAATGTGGCATGAAGAGGCAAGTTTTAGGCCAAGTTCAATCCTTAAACCTTAATTTGAAAAACTCCAAATTAAAGATTTTGTTTTCCATGGAATTCTGATGATGTGTAGCTTGACCATCAGCAGAAAGGAGCTGTTCAGTGTAGATTCAGTTTTGATTCTCCAGCTTAAATTCTTGCAAAACTTCTATTACTAAAGAAAGATTTGCTTATGTAATATGTGTAGGATTGCAGATACTCTAAAATAATAACAATAATAAGCATATATTTTATTTGGTCTTACAAATATATATAAGCTTCATGGAATCAGCTCAGCAAGTTTTAAATGTACTCACAGCAAGAAAAGTCTCTGCCTACCAAGTTCATGGTGGAAAATGAAAATCCTTTGCAGCTGTTGCTGTGTTATTTATAATACATGTTTGGATCAAAAGATGGGTTTTAAAGAATTCCTAATTCTTTACTCTGCTGCCAAATATGTTCAGCTTTTAACAATGTTGAAACAGGCACTTCTACAGTGGCAGTTCCTCTAGGGTGATAAATCCTAGTTTGTGTTTTACAGACGGAAGGTCTCCATGATCACTCTGCCTGTGTTCAAAAGCCAGGATTCAAAAAAAAAAAAAAAAATCACACAAAACCAAAGTCTAAAGTCATATGTAGTATTTGCCTTGATCTCCCTCTACTCTCTCTAATTAAAGAATAGACATTCTTTCATTAAATATCTTGGATTAAGCTCTTCATTTTCATTACTAAATGCTCCTTTCCATTCACATGCTTGGCATCAATGATAGCTGTAGCCAGTTGTTATGATCTGTGTTTCTTGTGATTTTTTGCATACTGAATCCTCTATTGCACTTCTAAATTGCTCAGAGTTTGTTTCTGTCTGACTATGACAGTGCTTTGCAAGAAGTTCATGTACTGGACAGTATGAATTCTAAACTGAGATTTTGTATGCAGCTCTCCGAGCTGTTAAAGTGCCACTTTCTAATTCAAATAGAAACACATCAAAGCACTCTGCATACTATTGTTTCTGTTCTCTAAAACTAATTCCTGTGTCTCGGCTATTACACTGATTACAAAACAGAGTTTTAAGTCAAACAAGATTGAAAAACGTAGTACTGTGACTCCCAACCTAATTCCTGGCAAATCTGTGATGCACCACATTCTCCTTCCCTCGGAATGAAATGATGATATACGGCTCTCTTTGGTTTATCACTGCACAAACATGTTTACTCCACCCAAGTTGCTCACATGGGGTAGAAGAAAAGCTGTTAAGGGAGGCGTACTTTCAAATGCCTTTGGGATTGAAAAGGAGAGCAGTCAGATTTCTTCTTCACCTTTTAGTGCCCTTGTTCACATCTATTTTATTTTAGTAGTTTGGAGGAAGGAAGGAAGTGGGTATGTTGAGGTTTGAGCTGTTAAATTGTGGGAGCTAATGCTCATTCTGTCAGCCAGTCAGGAGAGTCTTCCCTGCACATAAAAGAAGGCCAAGAGCTGTCAAATATCATGATCTAAAAATATGATGAAAACTTCAGCTTTTGTGCTGTGAACTTAAAGAAGCCAGGAAGAATGCAAATATAATTTAAAAAAAAAAAAAAAGTACAATCCTTCCCAAGCTACCTTTTCAACTCTAATTGCAGGAAATAATAATTATTTATAGACTTCATTCAATTAAAGTCTATGCAGTCCCTTAACCTTTGGTAAGCTAAAGCAGATCAGGAGTGCCAAGGTGATTTCTCCTCTTCATAAACAGCTCCTGAAGGGACAGGGATTGGCAGGAACACCTTGTGGCATTCTGCAGCTCATGGTCTAGCTAATATTTCTGGAAACATGATAGGTGTGAGCTGCAGGCCTGGTTCTGCACCTATCAGTGTTAGTGGCAACATTACTAATGATTTCATTAGGAGCAGGACCAAGCCTGCTTTCAGCATTAGATACTCTCAGTGCTTTGAAGGAGTGCAGAGGAATTGTGAAGAAGGTTGGGACTCAAGAGGCAGATCTGTGTCTACAGGAAGAGTGATCCCGTTTGGGAGTGTGTCCCTGTTTGTGCTGGGGGATTGTCATTTGCCTCTCAGGGGCACAGGGACCCAGACAGACCCATTACACACAAGCTGTGATTTGCCCTTTCTGCCTGCAGCCCGTGGGGGCCACTTTTGCCACATCCCAGCTCTGACTGAGCCTGAGGACAGTGTTGGTTCAGCAGCTCCATGGGATGCTCCCAGTGACTGATAAAAGAATAAAACCCCTCTGCAGATACGGCCCAAGACTGTTTGTGTGACCCACCAGGATGATCCTTGATGGTTACTAATGACTGTAGACTAAATAGACACCAGAACTCTGGTTTGTTCACCCATTCTACCTGTTACAGCTCCACAGCCTGGGGCTCTTTCGGTAAAAGTCTGAGCCTGAACATCACTAAACGGAGCCATCATACAAATGAGCTCTTTTACCCTCCTCATTAGTTAGGGGAAAAAATAAGCTGCAGCAAAACTTTCTACTGTGCAAGCTCCTCCAGGCTGCATTCAGTCAACACTGATCATAGAAAAAATATTTAATATTGAGAATAATGGTTTTTAAGACTTAACATTCCATCATGATTTCATCAGTAAAAAAATCTTTAATGCTAAGTATTAAAAAAAAAAAAAAAGTAGGAGAGGAGTCTCTGTTAGGCTGTTCTTGAAGCCTAAGTGCTATCCATGCTGGTTCAAAACTGATTAAAATGTCAGTATTGAATTCTCCTCTTCCTGAGGTAAAACCTCATCTCTTTTGACCATATACAGTTATTCTACATGCTTTAAGTTACAGGTAAAATAATCCTTTTGTTTGAAAAGAATGTTTATTTTATACTCATGAGGTAAAAAACCCTCCTAAAATTATATACTTTTCTTTGTGCTGATTGCTATTTTTGATTTAATTCCAGGTCTTAATCTCAATCTAGCAACTGTCTCCTAGGTTTTTACTGAAAAGTGGTTGAAAATTCAAGATCCCCTGAATCAGCAGCAGTAGAAGGGTACTTCAGTTAATTTAGCCAACATAATTGCTTCAGCAAAGGTCATGAAAAGTGTGCCTCTGGAACATTAGATTGAGCCAAAACCTAAATGTATTCATCTGTACAAATACTGGTAGGAAAAAAAAAATTCCTCTTCATACAGTAATGACATCTCCCAGGACTAAACAGCAACTTGATCATTTGAAATCATCAAAATAAATGCAAAGGAAAAACAAACAAACAAACAAACAAACAAACAAACAAACCAAAAAACTTAAGCTCTTTAGAAAGAAAAGTTAGAATTGAATATGAATTAGTGTTGTGTTGCACAGAATAATATGGTGACAGCAAGCTAGAAAGGGAGAGAAAGTGAAAGAAAGCAGTGCTTTTACACTGCTGTTCTGTATTCCTGGTATATCCTTTCTTAACATAAGTGTTAACACTAAATAGAATGCAACATGGTGCCAAATGCTTCAGAGTTGATATGGACTGTGAGTAGGCTCTGTATGTAAATGTCTCATTGCAAGGATATGTGAGAAGAAACCACTCCACCTACAGAGAGAGGTGTAAATAGATGCATATACTCCACACAGGACCTGATGATAGCATGGTTTTCATCTATAATCATTAAATATTCTTAGTCCTGATTTCAAATGGACTTGTCCATTCTTTCTGAATTTTCAGTAAAGATATTGGAAGTGCCTGTATACAGACTGCCTGAGACAATTTTGCAAAATGTGAGCACAACACTTTAAATCTTCCTGGTATGAAATGTTTGGGGGAGTATAGCACAGAGTTTGAATAAACCTTCATATTCACTGATGACACATAATGGTAGGAAGGGATGGATTGCACTATAGGTTAAACAAGTATATTTCAGTTGGAAAAAACCCAGCAATTAGAAAACACTTTCCTTCACATTATTGAAAATGTGTGTCTGCCTGCCTTTTAATTACAGTATGTGGAGACACTCTGCTGAATCACCCAACTTGGTATGTTCTAGAGAGCTTATTGTCATCATCTCCCTCCATGGACTCCATCTCTCTCCTGATAAGAGAGAACAAAAACAAGAGCTATGATCTGAGGCTGACTCATTAAAAATTTCACAGACAGACAATGCATTATAGATTTTCAAATCATTAGCCTAAGCAAATATTAAGTTGCACACCAAAACAAATAATAGACCTACCATCAGACGGTTGGTCTCAGCTTTAAGTCAAGCCCTTGGAAATCATACTCAACCCAAACTCTGTCCCCTTTGTGGAAGAATCATTATTCTGTCCACTCATGTAAGAGGTTAAAACAGGATATCTTTTGCTAGGAGTTTGTCCTTAATACATGCAAAATTGAGTGGGTTTGGAATGTGACTTTCTGTGAACAAAGTCACAGGCAAAACCATCAGTTCATGAGAGATAGCAAGTGTGATGTTAAAGTAGATTAACAGCATCGATTTGGAGAGCATAATGTGACTATGTTGTATCTATGCTGCAAGATGAACAGTGCTTTACATGGGAAAAATTGTTCTGGTATTTTTACTAAAAAAAGTGTGTAATAATGATGGTGTTTGAATTCTGCCTGCTCAAGAACTGCTTTCTGTCTTTCTTTGAAGTTTCACCTTCTGATGCTCATGTTTGCTCATGGCCATCTCTAAAAATTCAGTGGCAAATGAATGAGTTGTTACTAATACGTCCAGAACTGTATTTTCATAAATGTAGCCTCTCTAATCTGTTTCATTTCTTAATACTGAAAAACTTTGAAACACATAGACAAATTCCAGCACACACTAAGATTGAAAGACATGCCAAAATTAAAGAGAACTGAGAAAAAAATTGCAGATTGCTAGAAATGAATAGCATAACGTAAGTAGCAATATGCTATTTAAAACAATGGGTATCTCCTTTTCATAAATCAAGATATATTTTCGACTGTGAAAATGCAAGTGATATGGCATTGATCCTTTTGAAAAACTGGAAATTACCCATACACTGATATTTTTCCTTTCAGGTCAAGATTCTAAAATGCATACAGAGCGTTCTGGTTTGCAAATTTTTGAAATTGTGTCATTTGCCTAGAGGATTTGAGAGTTTCTTGTGCCCCTTGGGACCTTCTTTGGAGTTTTCACTGTTATACGTCTTTGAAAATATGCAGTTGGCATTTTTATTTTTGGAAACAAAATCTTTTTTGTACTTGAAAATCCTGGACCATACACAGTGGAAGTGATCTCTACCATGTATAGAAGGTGTATACCTGTACTACCTTGCTACTATTACTTTAGTTTGGAAGTTATCCAGTACTTGATTCAAATACATTTTTGAGGGCAGAAAGAACATGATCATACCTGTTGACTCCACTGAATTTCCTAGCAACCATTGTTCCTTGTTTTTCTACTTGTATTTTTTTACATACCATGTTTCCCCAGTTTCCAGTAAACTGAAAAACTTTCCTCTCTTGGGAACTACTGACATCTCAAAGCACTAAATCAGATTGGTGCCACAGATGCCATTCTTCTGACTTGTATCAATGAGATGCAAGTCACAGAACTGATAGGCTGTGGGGTGGAACTAGAAGGATACAAAACACATTAATTGGTAATGTTGCCCCTTCACGTGATATAATCCTGATTTTGATGTTATGTTATACTGACTTTTAAGTTTACTGACTATAAAGAGCAATTATGTAACCAGGATCAGCTAAACCAAACAGAGCGAAAATGTGAAGACATGGAATCCAGACCTAGAAAAGTACTAGTACAGAAATATAAAGTACTGCTCAAAAATTTCACTGAAAGACCAGTTTATTACAGTGTTAAAAATTATTTCCATTTAAAGAGATTCTCCAAGTATAATATAGCTCCTTTTAGTCTTCTGTGTTAACAAGATATCTTCTTACTTATTTTGTTGGAGATACTAAATTGTCCATGAGTCCATGTGGATGTGAGAACAGATGGGCAGAGGCATGTATTAGTGCTTTGTTTCCTTTTTTAAATTTACTTTAAATACCAGCAGGTGTAATATGCTTTTAAGTAGAGCAGGCCCTGCTTAGCTGAAAATAGCTAATGCTATTTAAAAACGTGGCCCTTCAAAGAGCAGGTAGTTCTGGAAGGGCTCCCAGGGTAGAGTAGGAAAGAGGTCTGGGCACAGCTGAATAGCTGGCTCTGAAACCAGATAAGATTAGTCTGGGTTGGGTCCGGGATTTCCTAGTGGTTGAGTGTGTTCCTAAAACGTTCTTTATGCAATGACTGGAAGAGGACTGAGGACAGGAAAGAGGTGTGGAGGTGGTTGTAAGATCTAGCTGAGCACAGAAAGGTCCTTCTTTTAACAGAAGCTGAGCGGCAGAACAATGTGGAACAGCAAAGGTAGCCCATGTCATCTCAGAGCAGTCAGGGGGAAACTGCAGTGTCCTTCTCTCCTTATCAAGCTTGTTTTCATCTTTCAAAGGCTCATTATCTCCAATGCCCAAAACTCTCTACAATGTACCTTTTCTTCCTTGTTTTTTAATCTTGTTTTCAACCACCAGCCTACTTGCTATTTTTTTTTTCCTGCTGCTGTGCAGTGTTTTTAGGATGAAATCTTTAAGATAAGAGTTATTTGAGTTTTAGTGGTGTTCAAGACCCCCATCAGTGAAGCTACAGTGGGAGATCCAGCGCTGGTGAGAGAATTCAACACATACTACACAATCTGCTTCAGGACATCACTCTGGAAAGCTGCCACCCAGCTAGCTGTAGAGCTTAGCTAACTTTGCCTTGCTAGGAATCACCCTTTTGGTTCCCACTTTGTTCGCTTTTTTCCCACCTGGAACAGTTCTGTGCTGCATCTCAAGCTCAGAACAGAGGCTGCTCACTGAGGAAAAAGGAGGTCAGAGGTCTGATTCCAGGGGATCCACAATTTCACCTAGATGGATTTTTACTACTGTATGCAATTAAGTGGAATTTATTTTTATTGTAGAAATATGTAAAGGGCCTTGACATGTCTTTTCTGTAAGAGAAGCTTAAGATGTGACAGACAAGCTGCCATGAGTACTCAAGACTATAAAGAACTCTTAGACTTTTGTTTTGCCATTTGAGTTATAAAGGTCAGACCTTGGGAAAGAGGAATGAACAGGCAGTGCATGTTCTACCCAGAGAAGAGTGGGTACTTGGGTGCTTGTTTACATCTTCTCTCCCCAGCTTCCTTTTGAGCAGTAAGCAGTGTGCTTCAGAGACCAACTCTTGGACTTCATTAAGGATTTTGCTCTCTGGCAAGAGGGCAGTCATTTAAAAGCCATTTGTTTGTTTGGAGTTTTTTATTTAGAGAATTCAAACCTAACACTGGACTAATGCCCAAGAGAAAGGAAGAAGCCTTGAATTAGTCTTGAACAGTAGACAGAAGTGGTAATAAATGTAATAGTTTTGTGTTGTATTACAGAAGCCAGTTGTTGCCATTCAGCAGCAATGCAAGCAGTGTGTGTTGTGGATATTCTTGTACCCTCTAGTCCAGAGTCTTTCCCAGCCCCAGCAATGATCTACTCCACAAGACCTCATTTCTAGTGCAGTTTGTGTAATTTAAATATGCTAGCATTTCTAGAATAGACTGAAAAAAAAAATCAGTCTAAGGCTGTACCTATGCCATTTTGGCTACATATCCCTTCTACATGGTATTTTGAGCCATTTTCATTGTTTTGTATTTGCTATTCTATTGACTGCCTTGACTTGCAGATATGCTTCACTACCCATTGATTGTATCTAAAGTTTTCCTTGTTCTTTTCCAATGTTTCTATTTTTCCACTTCATAGTCCTTTCTTCCATTTACTTGATTCTTGTCTTCAGACCTTACATCCTTCCTGATAGCATCAGATTGCTTTTCTACTGAAGGATAGGAGCTGTCAAGGCCTTAGAGATTATCTCACTGCTAAAAAAAAAAAAAA
>VWYP01030171.1:206626-278491 GCA_013400435.1 Pycnonotus jocosus
AAAAAAAGAAAGTTGGATTTGCTTGTAATTCGTGCTCAGTTCTTTTGTCTACACATCAGTCAAGGATCAAGAAAGTCAACATGATGAGCTAGTAATGTTAATTTTTTATTACTTTAAAATCAAGCCTTCTTTTCTAGATCCTTCAGAATTTACACCTCTAATACTGTCTTTTGCTCAGTTGCTTGTTATGACCCCTCTGTAGACATTTATAAGAGTTAAAACACTAGGTATTTTTCCTGAGACAAAAGCTTGCTTACATGCCAAGGAAAATAACCATTAAGACTGTGTGTAACAATGCAATCTGGTGACTCCTGTCATAACAAGCTTCTTCCTCTGTCTCCCACTGCTTCCCCCCTCCCTTTACCACTCATGTCATCACTCAACTCCCTAACTCTTCCTCTCCTTGTCTTTTCTCCTCCTCCTCAACCACAGTATTTTTGTGAGCTGTAATCACCTTTTTCCTGTAATAATAGCATCATACAATCACAGAATGGCCTGGTTGGAAGGGACCTTAAGGATCATACCGTTTTGACCCCCCTGCCATAATGTCTCCTTTTTACTTATGGCATCTTTCTATGATGATGTCCTTGCACCACCATCACCACAATATAGACTCAATGCTCAATCTTCCCTCTCGTTTTAGTCTGGATTTGCCCTCTCAATCTGAACCTTCCTCAAGTTTTTGTACTCGGTGTTCATCTCTAATGTGGTTGTGCTGTGTATCACCTTGTAGCCCTGTCTACTGACAGGACAAATCTATGTACTGACTTCTATTTTTATAACAGAACCACTTTCTACTGCTTCTCCTTTCCCATTACTCATGTCCTCTGGAGTCTAATGCAGAAGATACCTTATTACCAGGAAATAAAAATAGCAAGGAAATAGTATTGGTACACTATTTGAGCCAGTGATTCATCAGTTCCTCAAAACTTATGCTTAACCAGAAAGACTCAAATAGATAGATAGATAGATAGATATAGATGATATAGCTATAGTTGTTTTTTTTTGGTTTTTTTTGTTTTTTTTAATACATATATGAAAAATGTCTTCAATGGAAGAGTTAGAACTCTTGCCTCCCTCATTTTAAAATATGTGTTAAAAAGTTGCTTCATTGTGTCTCATGAGGACCTATTTGGAAGAGGTTTCTGGCAATAGATTACTGAGAGAAAAATGGCAAGTTCAAGCTAAAAAATTATAGCAAAATTCTATACATGAAGAAAAGCTGGCAATTGAATAACTGAAGCTGCAGGATTGAAGACCTTTATTATCACTTCTGAAAAAATAAGATGCAGATGAAAATTCCGGCCTGTAGTGCTGAAGATGTATTTCTGACAGAAGTCAAACAAATGATCATCCACATGGTCCACTCTAGCCCTGAACCTGTCTTGGAACTAAGGGGTCTTGATGTAGTCATGGCATGTGTAGACAGAAGCTGCATCTCAGTGAAAATTCGATTGCAGAAATTGAAGGAGGAAAGGATCTTTTAAGAAAGGGTCTTGTAAGCCAAAATGTGAAAGAAATCAAGATGTGAAATTATGAGAAGTCTTTAGATTAAAAAGTTTGGATAATAACTCATATCTTGGGATTTCTCTGTACTCTGTGGAACTTACTAATTCAGGAACTGCTTTTCCCCCAATGATATTATGAGTGAATCTGATTGTTTATATCTTCTAAGGACTTTGCCAAATAGCACCTTTGTTCCTCTCTCCCATTCCAATTTTTTCCACTTGTGTGATTCTATTCTGTAGTGATACCTCTGAAACAGGCTTCTTCATGTCTTTGATGTCTTCTGTTTTTCTTTTCATTCTAACTCTTTACTCAACTTACCATCCCTCACTTCTGTCACTATAACAAGGAGAAATGGATGAGACCAAATACGACTTTCTTCCACATTTCCTTCCAAAGTTCTTTGCATGACATCATCAGCTGGTGAAAGTCATAATAATTACAAAATTAGGAATTGAAAATTGGTAATAAATGTTAGCACTGAAGACCTAATGATTCCCTCACTATCTTTCCACCTGTTTGCCTCCATGCCTGAAAGCATCGCCATTATTTCCATTGCTCAGCACCGAACTTCCCTTTCCCTTGTTGGGAGTGAAATGCAATGGAGACAGACCGTGCAATGTTAAGGAGGTGAAAGTCCTGCTCATTTTTTTGGCAGATTCCAAGTCAACACTCTCAGGCACACTGTGTGATTCTTGGGGCCATCCTGTGCAGGGCCAGAATTTCACTTCAGTGATCCTTGAGGGTCCCTTCCAACTCAGGATATGGAAATAGATACGAAATAGAGCTCCCTTTAAAGGATGACCAACCACCCATTTTGCAGATTGAAAACAATTTGCTGTGCTTGGCTTTGTTTTGCAATTTAACTTAACCGCTCTGCATCCTAAGTGCTTAAAAAGCATAAAAGACAAGAGAATATTATAAGTATCCAATGCTATACATTACATTTGTATGCATACCAGGGTATAAATATGCAGGGCATGTGCCTGGACTATTAATCAAATTCTTTATTAAGGTCTTAAAACAGTATGCATCTATGAATAATGCATTATTTCATAGCATATTGTTCACCTTATTTAAAAACATGGAGCTATCCTGCATATGTAGAATTTTATCCCTTACATGTAGAATTTTGGGGGTGGTTTTCGCAGGAGATTTATTAGAGTGTCTGAAACAATTCTAATAAGCAGTGAGCCATTGAATCTGCCACTTCATGAATAGAACTGGTAGTAAAGCATCCGCACAGCTGCAGGATCTATCTACAGCAATAATTTTAGATCAAGTGTTTTGTATTTGCTTACAAAGCACCCTCTGCTGTTTGAGCTGCTACATGCTTTGTAGTTAAAGCTGCTTTTTAGAAAGATCAAAAACCTTTTTGTGGGACCTTATAAGAGCTACAAAAAGATTCAGAAAGAACCTGATCAATCTTGCACCTATAATAGACATTGTTTGACTTGCATTTAGAAGTGTCACGGGGCTAGGAAACATGTTGCCATATCAGTAACCTGTTTTCTTATCCAAGTAAGAACAAAGTTGAACCTTACTTAACAGTAAGTTTAACAAACACATTAGATGGGACAAATTCTTCCATGTTTGATAGTTGGCAGAAGGACAAAGGAATCTCTCCCACTGTAAATGCAATTCCTCATTTGGCACTTGTATCTCACATGAGAGGACAATATAGAGTGGACATCAGCTGCTTAACATAATTATTATTTCATGGTTATGATTTGAGGGTTTAAGATTTGCATGGATCTTTCTTTGGAACAGGAATCTGGAGATGGACTATAGCAGAGGTTTTTCTGTACCTTGTCCAGGCATGTAGGTGCTGGTGTGTCCAGCTTTTTTCAAAGCCTCTGTGCTGTGCTGTGCACTGTGTTTCATTTGTGTATCTATCATTGTGACTGCCAGGAGAATCAGTGGGCCTGTACTAGAGCACAGGCTCCAAATGAGAACAAACCCCAAGATATTTTACATGTAAGAGGCCAGGATTGGATGAACCCATTTACAGTGACTGAAAATGAAGTGCAAAGTCCAGCTGAAAACTGAAAGAGTAAATCTGAAAAAACTGGGAAGAGGAGATCTGCTGTGGCTGGGTAACATGCAGGGAAGGAATCATATGGTATCATATCATATCATACCTGGTATGTCTTGAAAGTCACTGCAATGGAAGGAGCAAAACATTTACTTGCTTTAAAAATAACTTACTCTCCCCATGTGGACTTCAAGGGCACTTGCAATACATGTTGATATTCCTTGGTGTGATTGAGCATATCTAATTAATAGAGTTACTTGGAAGTTTTTCTAAGAAAAATCACTTCAAAAGAAAAAGCAAATTCTGCAGAAATTGTAATATTCCATGAAAGAAATGAAAGAATTGAAAGAGGATACATTGTTGAAGGCCATTGAAAATCAAATCACTTCACCTCCTTGAACTGAACACAAAAACTTCAGTTTATCTCAGATACTGGGCAATACCATAGCAAATAGTCTGCTAAGGTTTAACTACTCAAATTTGACTGGTGACTTTTGTCTATGAGACTTATATTGAACCTGGTAATCTCCAGGTTGAAGATGGACCTTATTATGGAGCCTTATGCTGGATGCCTGGAACCACAAATGATTCCTGGGGTCAGCACATATTAGAGATTGGGTTGTCAGAAATACTCAGTACTGATCTAGCTCTGCTCTCATTGACGTCACTGGGAGCAAGTCAATTTGACTTCAATTGGAACAAAGTCAGGCTGATGCTTAGTTGTTTTGAGATCTCCACCCTATGTCTTCCTCATTGCATTAATTAATTATTGCTCAAGTTGCAGCTTAATTTAATAATGTCTCCCGAAACATGATGAGCTCTGCTATATTTCCTTCTTTACCATCTCTCTGTCAGTTTACCAGCAATGTAAAAACATAGTGGTGTCCTAGTAACAATTTTCCATATTTTTTCCCCTAGAATTCAGTTTTGTGCAATGCAGTGTCAGCTGTGTATATGAGAAACATTGAATAAACCTTATGCATAACTCAGTCTACAGGTGTCCCTCTGTAGGTCACTTTCTGTGTATTTTGAGCAACCTGAATAATCACAACTTGGATGTTAACAACATGGTGTTCCTGATTCAAGCAGTGTTCCATAGGTAGAATAAAAAAGGAAAACAAGATAAAGAAAAAATCTGAAAGGACAATATTTACAGAGACTCCCTTACCAATGTGCCTCTGTTTGCTTGAAAAAAACAACACCTCCACAACCAATTACCCGGGATGGCCACGTCAGTTTTGTGTGATGGGTGAGCTTTCTTTTTCCCTGAGTATTGTTTACAGTAGATGTCTCTCTCTTTCAAATAGTAGGATGAAGATCTCATACTTTCTTGCATACCAACTTAGAGAAGCCCAGTGTTTTAAAATGGATGCAGTTTATAACACAGGTGATGGGAAATGGTAATTTTTGCTATTGTTATCTTGACCCTTGCACAATTTTGGGAGAGGCCAACTTGCAGTCAGCCAACAGTCCCAGACAACAGTCCAAAAGTTGACTGTTGTCAAAAGGGAAGTGTAGGTGGCATCAGCCAGTTCTGGAGGCTAAGAGATCTAAAGTGTGGCTGCCCAGTTCAGCATCTGGGCTCAGGGACAGAACATGGTCTGCAACTGCTTAGTTACCTGGTGCAGGCGTGGACTAAGATATGTAAAGAGCTGAAAGAATGGACAGCATTACACAAGGCAGCATGGGAGATGGTTACACAGTCTTGTGAAAAGCCCTGAGCTGTGATTAATTTTTGTGATGCAAAAAGGACACATTATCACTTCAACAAAACACAACAATTTATGTGACAATCACAGCCTTGCATGGGCTGGGAGGGAAGGACCCTGGGAGTGATGCCCACTCTCATTTGTTGTTCCTACCAAGTTCAGCACAGCAGGGTCCTTAGGGCCCCGTATGCCTAATGTGTAATTACTTCCAAGGATGGGGTTCCCATAGCCTCTCTGGGCAACCTGCTCTGGTATTTGCCTCCCCTTATCTTAATTTTCCCTTCTATCAGGTAGGATTTTCCTGTATTATAGGTAGTAACTGCTGCCTTTACTCCTTCCAGTCTGCACCTCTGGCTCTGTCCTTTCCACATGCTCCTAATAGATTGTTGCAGACAGCAAAAGGATCCCCCTCAGCCATCTCTTCTTAAGGCTAAACAAACTCCATTCCCTCAGCTGTTCCATTGTACTCTGAGTCCCAGCTTGATGGCCTGTCACTGGAATTGATACAGTATGGGAACTGTCTTCCTGAGGAGCTGCAAAAGAGACAAAATATCCCAATGTGGTCTCACACCTGCCAAAGAGCAGGGCAGGATCATTGCTCTGGAGCTGTTGTCTCTACACTGGTGCAGACCAGGGTGTAGATGGCTGCCCTTGCTGCAAAGCCACCCTGCTGATTCCTGCACAGTTTGCTGATGACCAGGGCTCTCAGGGCTTTTTCTGCAAAGCTGCTTTTTTTAGAAAACTTCTTTCTTAAGAATCTCAGCTTATAAGGGAGACACTAAAATCTGCCTTCCCCAGAGTCTGTACAGAGCTGCTAGTTTCCCCTAAAGGTTTGGGTATTAGTGACCACATCCTGTTTCACTGGGATACCCAGTACGCAGAAATACCACACCCGGTGAGTCTGCAAATGACAATATACAAAATCACTCTGATATATAACCAACCAACTTACCATCCTTTCCCTTCACTCAAGCAGCCCTTGAATGAATGAGGTGAATCATCCCTGTGCTACAACATATGGAGCAATTCTCAGAGTAAGCGCTCATTGATGTGGTCCATCATTCATAAGGCTTCCCAGTAGAGGAGATGCTTGGTCAGTGAAATCAAAATTGATGATCTGTGTTCTGCAGCAGAGATTAGATTGATCTCAGCCCCAGCATAATCAAATTACCATTGCACTGGGTTTAAAAGGGGTATAGAATAGAGCCTAGTATAACAAGGCTTTTCTTTTACACTTCAGGCTATTGATCATGCTACTGCAATGAGAGAAGAAGATTGGTGTAAAATGGTAATAAATCAGAATAGTGGTGTTTTCCATGAGTTTTGGTAACACAGGATTCTCTACAACTAAAGTTGGGATCCTTACATTTTATTTATTAAGGTAGAAACAACTGATGAAGGAACTGATTTTCCAGTTTCCTACAAAACTAAAGAATAATAATAAAAAAAATAGTAAAAGATGTGATTTTGTGTGTGAGGGAAGGCAATTCTTGAAATTGCATGAATATAGGTATACCACGGCTAACAGCTAAACATCACCCTTTGTTGCCTTCCCCACAANCCCTCTTTTGTTCCCCCCCCAAAAAAAAAAAAAAAAAAAAAAAAAAAAAAAGGAAATCCAGACTTTCAGCTCAAAGTATTTTACCGAGGCATGTCAAAGATGCTTTGTTTGCTTCCCATCTCCCTGGGAACAGCTGGTTTCTCTGGGACACCCAACTAAAAATAACACTGAGAATATTTTTTGTTTCAGGGATAATAGTGTGTAGGCTTCTTGAATTTCACATTGCTGTCTTGTGAAAGGATGAATTAAATTTCCTAAGACTATGAATATTTGGAATATTGGAAACGTTGGTGAGCCTAGCAAGAAAATAATACTATCTAATCATAACCCAGAATCCTAACTGTAATCAGCAGGAAGAAGCTTCTCTGCCATAGGGCCAAATTTTGAGGATCATATTTAGATCAGTGTTGGATTAAGTCACATTTTCTTACCTAAAACTTAGCAGTTTAAGGGCATCAGGATCTATATTTTTGGTTCAAAGGAGATACTGTCAATAAAATGGACAAGAAAAATCCTTAAGTTTCCCTCTATGACCCTCAACAGGCAAAATGAATCATACATTCACACCTACATATCCTAAATATGCAGCAAAGCTTTTATCTGACTCTATAAGCAATCCCATTTGATTCCTAAGATAAAGGGATGGGTGGTGCATAGGCTGGATGCAAAGGAATTTTTTTTGCTCTTGGAAGGAAGCCAGAAATAACCTCAGGCTGGATCAGCAGGTAATGGGATGGCAGCACAGTTTCCAAACAAAGGCCTAAAATCGCTGACTGTTGCTGCTCTGAGAAAAGTGGCTTTAGATCTTCAGTATGAGTTGTGAGAATCTTTTATAGGGGGAAGGTGCTGAAGGGACCAAAATGCCTTTTTGCAGTTTTTAGACACCTTCCAGAGTGAGAAGATAGAGGATTCATCTCAGGTAGGGTCAGCACCAGCTGCCCAGAGATGGAGGCAGTGTTCTGCTCAGCTGTCATGCTCTTGCTGTTAACTACCAGTGTAAAAGGAAGGCCATTCTGGTATTTCTACTTTTCCATTATTGGGTATCCAACAGCTGAGAGAGAGACATTCTGGTCTTAAGCATGCTATGGTATAAAAAAGCTGCCAAAAGACATCATGGTTACACTGAGTTTGATTGAACAATCCAAAATATTTTCAGTTTAGTATTGCCAATTAAAAGTACTTGCCAATTATCAACTGCTTGTAGTAGAGAAAGTGTTCATTAGCTTACAAATCAAATTGTGTGTTATATACAAATAAGTTTATATTAACAGATTAGAAGCAAGTAATTCTCCTCCCTACCTTTGGGATAGTTTGCTTAAAATGCTATTAATAACAATAAAAGAATCATAAAGATCTGCAAATAATGGGCACACAGTATATAGAAATCATGATGTGCTCTTTCTTACACTTGCCAAAACCTCCAGGGTAAGTGTTTACTAGCAAACAATAAAACATAACACATATAGACAAGGTAGAATGATTTAATTTCATTACCCTAGACTCAAGGGGGTATGTTACAGTGAGAAAATCTTCAATGAGATGATGTTATATTTCCATTAGTTCATATTTGCACAAGCACCAAGAGTGAAATTTTGTTCACTGCTCTGTTTTTCAAAATGAATTTTTAAATCTATATATTTCTGTTGCAATTGAAACAGGAAAGAATACAGCAAAACTATCAAACAGAACAACAAGCCATTATCACCACAAATAGATCATTTTAGTTGCCATGGGTAACCAGTGCCAGTAAGGTATTCAGGCACTGTAGCCACCAGCACTGATACCCTGCCCTGAAAGTGCTGACTGTGCGTCACATTGCAAACTTCAATAATTATTATGTGTAGGAGGGTGGTGGCACCAACAGGATATATACTTGTAATGAGTCATTCTTTAAATAGCTTAATTTATCGGCATCAAATAAAGGGGGAGGGATTTATCCTGTACAAGGCAGTTTGAAAAGCCTGAATTATTAATAAACTGAAATAACAGTAAGGCAGGAAAAACTGGACAAATACACACACACATGCACACATAACATAGAGGGGGTTAATAAGCTTAATAAGACTGAAGGAAAGTGCTTCTGCTAAAGTTAAAAGCATTAACCAAGTAACATATAGAAGTATTGACACAAGTTTGCAGCCATAATCCATGTACTCATGAATGTGTAAATGTAAATAGCCAGCAGATAAAGTGTCAGTAACTGCAACTCAAGGACATCCAGACTTTCACAGACCACTGGCTGTGGATGTGCTCAGCACAGTAGTTTCAAATAGGCAGTTCGTTTTTTCTTTCACAGGGGAAAAACAAGATCACAAAGACTAAGGAGAGTCACTACTGAAGAGAAGGCATCCTGGGGAAACTTTGATCTTCTGGTGGGAAATGTTGATGACTCAATATATGATACTCCCTATTCTGGAGCAAAATTGAATAATGCATTGTTGACACTTCATACACAAAC
Organism: Pycnonotus jocosus; assembly: GCA_013400435.1. NCBI lineage: Eukaryota > Metazoa > Chordata > Aves > Passeriformes > Pycnonotidae > Pycnonotus > Pycnonotus jocosus. The sequence goes on from VWYP01030171.1 coordinate 215,896, forward strand.
ACACAAGTAGCAAAAAGGTGGATGTGCACTGTGGGGCATGGTCAGTCATTCGTTGAGCGGATTGCACAGTTCGTGTTAGTTTGATTTCAATGCAGGCTTATAGCAGGAATCATAGATTTTCAGCATGAAAGGCTGCTTCCAAGCTGGGGACCTGAAGACATCAAAGACAGAGAACAGGTGACCAACAGTCCCCCTGCCACCTCCTGCAGGGGAGGAGAACCAGAGGCATGAAGAGAAGGGAACAACTGAGACCTTGTTCCAGGTTCCCAGCTGAAGTCATAAAAGATTGAAGGCCTTGGGGTGTAGTGTGCTTTACATGAGTGTCTGTGATTAAGTATCTATATCTTTAAAAAACGCAAACAAAACAAAAAATATCCAATTCACCACACTGAAGCAGATGAAAACAAGAGAACAAGAAAACACAAACGATTTTCAACAGACATCCATATCCAGTGATGAAGTGTCTCTAGACCGCTTGGTTACCAGGGCCTCTCAAAAGCACCAAGAACAAATGACCAAGGATGGGTGTCTTTTTTCCCCATATACTTCCTTTGTCCTCTCTGCTGAACATACCTCTTTGGTCTCTCCATAGGGCCGAGTAAAACAAGGGATTTCTATCCCCTTGCCAGCTCCCTTTATGGCTGAAGTCTTTCCTTCCATGTTGCTTGTCAGGCTTTTTTAGAGACTGAAATCCCTCTGCCATGAGCTATTCTTTGTGTGTTTTCTAAGCATTTGCTGCTGTTCTTTCAGACATCTCTATGCTACATTTGCACGCGTTTGTGAAAGTCCAGTGCTGGATGTGATGTTTGAGCAGCTGCATCACTGCCATCACTGGGTGCATCAAACAGAACAACTCTCTCATATGCAACATTCAACACTCCTAATGTATGGAGAAGATTCACCTTTTTTTGCCATGACATTGTGTTGATTTGTGTTTCATTTGTGAGCAACAGCTCACAAGTGCCTGTACTGCTGTACTGCTAAGAGTAAAAAGTTGTAAGTACACGTTCGTTGTACTTGTCTTAATTTCAAATTGTTATTTGCTCAGGCAATTTCATTTTTCTTTTTGTCTCCTGAAAGCTTCTATCCTTTTAAATGATTTATTTTTTAGTGTCACATTTATATTTTATATGTGAATTCTTTTTTTCCAAAATCTAGTTGACAGCATTGATTAGGACTTATGTAAAATAGATTATCCAGTGACCTCTCTTGCACACATACACACCGACCCAAGCTGGTTTATTGTAAATTATCAATGCACCTGATAGAAATTAAGTGTAAAACATAATTCTTTAGTTTGTGTATGCATACGATGCATAGGACAAAATGAAAACTCTTTTTAAATTGAGATATACCCAACCCGTGCCTTCCATCATGCCAGTTAGGCCAGTTAACATAGTAAATTAACAAAAAAAAAAAAAAAAAATTATGTGGTCTGTTTCTGCTACATCAGTATTGGCTGCTTTAGTCAATTTGCTGCCTTCTAGGTCAACCTGTCCATAGTTTCCAACACTTTCTTTTAAAAATTCTCAGAGGTTTTAAATGACATCAGTCTATAATTTCTGAGGCTTACCATGATCACATTTTTAAGGCCAGGTATATTGCTTGCCTTTCTCCACCCCTATGGGACTCTCCCTGCCTTATGCTCTCCATGAAAATGTCACTGTCTCAGAAACTGCTCCAAGGCCATACTGAAGTGTTCTCCAATGACACATTAGGACTTGCTGAGTTTAACACAACTATCTCACCAAAAATATCATACTTTTGGTCATCTCTAGCCCGTAGTATCAATATTGAGGAAGGACTATGCTCTGTCAACTTAATCCTTTGTTCTCATTTGCCTCTGTTTTATCCATGCCCAAAATTACCATAGATGGAATGCTTTGCAGTCAAGAATTTTGCCACAAGCTATGGAATGGAAAACAATGATTTCATCTTTTCTTTATGAACTCTTGATTGGACTCCTCTCTTCTGAAATGACAGTATGTGTATGATTTATCTAATTAAGATCTAACCTGATTTTTAATTTCTGTTATTATTTTTAAATGATGCTCATATGGAGTAGAGTGCTGGAGCTTTCCCTGAATCACTCAGTATTATCATTTTCCATGTAGAACTGGGTAATTACTTCCTCTTTGTTATTTTCTTATTTCTGATACCGTTCACCCTTAAAGCAATTTTATGTCTTCTTTCTGAGTTTTTGTTTGTTTGTTTGTTTGTTTGGGGGTTTTGTTTTTTTGTTTGGAGTCAGGGTTTTGTGTTTTTTCCTGTTGTTGGGTTTGTTAGGTTTTTGGGGTTTTTTTCTTTGGTAGGTTTTTTTTGTAATTTTTCATATTTTCCCCATTTTATACTTGCTCTTAATTGTATTTGTTTCTTACTTTTAGATGATACTTTAAAAAACATTCAGATAAGTAGTAATGCAAGTTTATAAGTCTGCTTTTATGATTATTCTCTCTTATTTGTTTATTTTGGGAGAGTTCACCATTATACAGCAATAGCCTGATCTCATATGGTTTACTAATTTTCACATTACCTTATTAAGAAACCCTACTTGCAAGTCCTGTGGTTTTGGGGTTTTCTATTCTGATATCATTAATTTTCTATCTTCCAACACTTAATTTTCCTAAGCACAATTATTTTATTTCTCCATTGTAAGTTTTAGCAATACTGTTTCTCCTCAGTTCCCATTCCTGACCCATCATCTCATCATGAGCCTGTATCTAGGCTTTTGTAGTTTTGTGAAGGTGAATTCAGCAGAGTCCCTGCAGACATGACTGAGAGGTGAACCTCAGAGGTGATGGGATAGTTTTAGAGTTAGGACCTAGTAATTTCAAACATTCATGTTCACTAGGCCTGCTTTTCCCTGAATGAAATTCTTGACCCGAAATTATAAAGACCCACATACACATACACATATAAACTTCCTTTCTCAGTGGACACCACGGAGTATAAAAATACCTCCAAAGTTTTCTGTTTTAAACACAGCAATTACTTTAATGAGGCTATTGAATGACCATTATCTGTTGCATTATTTACCTTTGATATCTACAGATGCTTTTGAAATGCAAACTATTCAGCGACAGGCACTGAAGTTCAATACATTTTCTTTTCAATATAATTTGAGAACTGTGCACCATAAGCACACACACAAGCAAGAAAAAATGTAGCTTATTTCTATCTGGAGGCATATAAAATGAGAATGCAGCCCAACATACACTGGGGCAGTTCCAAGTCCTAGTTGCCCTATTGGCCAGTACCTCCATTATTTTTTCTGCATAAGCAGAAGATTCCTGCCCATTTTTCAGAGTGTAACTGACACCCTGGTAAGATATTACAACATTGAAAGAGATTTTACCTCTTTTTTCATAAGATTTAAAGGACTTTTCTTCTTCCTTCTTTACTTTCTTTCCTATTAACCAATGTTGACACAGCTTTCCATTTCTTCCAATTACAATCCTTAATATGGTAAAAAAAAAAAAAAAAAGGATTTTTGATTAGGTGATCCATGGTGGAAATTTAGCTTGATAACTCTCCTTTTTTAAGCAATTGTCTTTACTGAAAGATTTTCAGCAAATCCTCTTCTTGTATCCTCTTGAGCTTCTTAATGACTATATATAATCTTAATTAGATGACATGACATTTCATCCCATTTCTTCTATCTGTATTTGTTAAGCTAGCCAAGCTTTCCTGTAACAATTCTAGTGTTCTGTATCACCATGTGCTGGTGTCATGTATATCATAGCTTTACAGATGCTCTAAATGTTGTAGTTCTTTCTGTGAGCTTTCATGCTCCTGACAGTTCTGCACAAACATATTAGTTTTCCCAATTATTCTTCCTCTCACTTTATCACTGCTGTAGTCTCCTACTTCCTCCCTTTCCCACTCCAAGTCTGTGCACAGGAATCTATCTTTTGATTCCCTGTGCATATTTATCCTCAGTCCTCTCCAAATCAAATTTAAAGCTTTCTTCGATTTGATTAGAATTGCCATCTAAGCATGGCTCGAGTTTCATCTCATCTTTCATATGATTGATACCTTTTTTAAAGCTCTTAAACAGTGAGTTGGTTTGGGTCAAGCACTCAAGAATTGTTCTGTGTCGAACTTATACTTTTTTCTTACTTTTTGCCCACCCTTTTTTCCCTTTAAGCCTTTATTCAGTTCAAATCACTCTCAGTGTTTTCTTGATTGTCTTTATAATTAAGGAAGACTGTTGGGAAACTTGTGAGGAAGTAGGCTTAAAGGCCAAAAAAAGAAAAGGGATTTTAATAAGAAATGGCAGTTGCCATTTAACACAGAACAGAACAAATGCACAATATCAAGGAAGAAAGAAATATATACTAGAGTCACAGCTGACAAGTGAAACAAAAATTATTGTTTCAATGTATTTAACAAATGAAAGAATTGCAAGGCTCTGGGCTGGTAAATTATGGCAGCTAGCTATTGAAGCAAAATGGTAAATAACTTCATACACTCTTGGGAAATAATTTGTTTTAATTGTGTGCAGTCATATTCAAATCAATATCTGAAAAATCCATTGGGATGCAGAGAACTGGAGTAAATCAGAATTTCAGAGCAACTCAGATAATAGATTATTCTTTAAGGTTGACAGGAGATAAGACTTTCACATTTACATATATTTTTGTTTCTTCTATTACAAAATTTGCTCATATTAAATCAGTTTGGTTTACTATGATGATGAAAAGGCACTTAACATTTAAAACAGGTACAAGAAAAGACTATTAATATTGGTGCTTGTGCTTTGTCTAAGTAATCTTTGCTATTGCCATAGGTAATGGTCATCAGAATTTCATTATACTCCACTCTCTAAGTCATTGAAATTCCTTGCAAAAAAAGTATTGGCCAGGCAATTATGGACTTTAAATGGAATAACATTAACCAATACAGTAAACCTGGAGAAGAGCAATGAGGACACTGGAAAAATTTTCTTGTACTTTGACAGATGTACCAGCTAGATAGATACTTGCCAAACATACCCTAAATAATTTTTTGAAGAATAAATATGTGTACACCTCATGAGTAGCACCAGGTGGAAGAATTTTAGGACATACTGATACTTAAACTCAAGCATACACCAACCAGAAAGTTCCAAGTAAGCATCCTTGGGTTTGTGATGTCCACATTTGTGGTATATGATTGATGTGTTTTATAAATAAGATATCTGAGGAAGAGATGGTTAAATATTTCTTTCATGGCTAATGAACTTGTAGAGCATATTCATGAAATATGCTGCTCAAGTTTCTGGTTGAGCAATCTATTAAGATAATGGTATATTATTTTGTGTGGGCCATTTGATTTATTCAAGAAAAGGTTTTACTGAACTTAAAGTATTATTTGTGAAATATTTTCCCAATACTTATTTTTCAGTATTTTATGCATTTCCTGTAGGCATGACTGTGAATTAAATTTAGCGTGGAATATGTGTTTGAAAATGAGAATTGCGTGCTCTTATTTCATAGGTAGGTTGCTTGTCCTATCTACACTTCTGATACCTATCTCCCAGATAGGGATAAGGAAATAAGTCCTGTCATGTAGGACTATTTCCAAGCTTAATTAAATGTTTAATGTATAATTAGCAAGTATCATTAAAGCCAGTCAGAGGACGGGTAAAAAACTACAGTTCATTGGGCTTTTAGCAAGGAGGAACAAGGTCCTGACTTGATAAAAACCCTCACTAAATATTAGGATAAAGACAATCTGTTTGTAAGTGGACAAACGTTGTCAGACATTCTATCTAATTTCAGTCACCATTACAATTTAAGTCATAAATATTTGATTTAGGTACTCTTATGTATACAACACAAATCTGGTTAGGAAGCAAAAATAGTGGGAAAGATCAGGGACAAGCAAAGTGCTTTTATCCTGTTCTGCCAAATTTTACCAACCACAAGGCTGCTTTTACCCTCACAGAGCAATTTACAGGGAACTTGGTGTAGTATTAAGACCTCATTGAATAAAATTCAACTGGGAACTTTTTAAATGTTAATGTTTTGCCTACCAAGAGAAAGACTGAAGAGAGTTAGGTTGTTTGCCCCAGCTGCCTTCATACTGACCTTTATGGTATAACATCTGTGAAGAACTTCACATTGCATGGAGAACATATCGCCCAGACCCTTTTGATTACTTTAATATTGGGGGATCAGGCTAATAAAAATCTAATCATAATGACTGGCAAGCAGATGGAAAAAACTGTGAATGCTAAAAGATATTCTGATACACTTAAATTATGGGGGAAAAAATATGTGGGAAGGCTGTTGTGTCTATTTACCTTTTCTAGGTTTATTTTTGTCATGTCTGCCATTAGAGAAACTGAGCATGTAGCTTAGCAGAATCATGTTCCAGCTTTCTGGCTGCAGTTTGCCAAACATGAGCTATTTTCTCAGGTTTCTATCAACCAAATCAATGTAATAGCAATGTAAAAAATCTACAGAAATTATACCTGCAAATTCCAGGCACGCCGTTTGCCATTCAGTTGGAAGTGGAACAATGGCATTATATTAAAAAGATGTTTCATTACAAGCAGAGTAGCATTTGGACTCTCCCTAGACTGTAAAGTGATGAGTGCAGTATCATGAATGCCAATGTTTTCCTGTTGCTGACTTCACCACTTGTCTTTACCTGGTGATTATCAGGCCCTAAATTCACAAAATCCCTCAAATCCCTTAAAAATATTTTCAACTGCATATTGCCCTAAACATGCCTGCATGCCCACACTTTTTAAATATCTGCCTGGTAATACTTCTTTATTTTTCTTGAATAAATACTTTTTAATCTATATTTGTGGTGCTCCTAGTTAGGAATTTTAGGGTTTTTCGGTTTGTTGTTTTGGGTATTTTTTAATTTTAAATTGGAGTGAAAAATCACAAGTAGAAATAAATATCCAAGAGATAGCAGAACATTCCATTAGTCTCAAGAGACTGATTATAGAATCTTTATACTATTGTCTATTAATGAAAATATGCTAATGTACATATTAACACCTTGTATTTTCAGAAATATTTTTCTAAAGATTTAATGTTTTTCCAGCAAATATAATGTAGCTCTATTTTCTTTTTTCATATTTAGTTACTTTTAGTATTTTAATAAAATAAACATAGGTGCCACATTTCCCTTTTTTCTGTGTGCATTCCTCATCTGCTCAGGTATTTGCTTATAATGAAGTCACTAAGTTTTATCATTATTCATTGGACAGATTGTTTGGAAAAGGGTCTTTTAACCTCTCTCTTTTGTATAGTGCAAAATCAACTGCAAGTACAGACAGCTTTCCAGAAAAAAAAAAATGCATGCATATTTCTTCATTATCACTTAAAATGGCATCAATGTCTTATTTTACATCTAGATGGATCTTTTTGACATGTACACTTAGCAATGTACATTTATTTTTTAAACTGTTCACCACTGTGACAATGTGAAACTGGCTCTCAACAGGGTAATTAGTCCCTGGTCTTTCACAGCTTCTTGCACTGCTAGTTTTCTGAAACATTCATTTTGTCTCTGGGTTCCTCATTGTGAGTATTTATCTGTGGGGGTATTTTCACCGTGGCCTTCATTAGTATGATATCTCAGCACCTGCATCCCACACTGGGTTCCAAACCACAGGTCAAACATTGTAGCTCATCCCTTAAAAGAGCATGAGGGACTAATGCTTTCATATGAAAGGAGGAGCAAAATATACACTCCTTTTAGATTATTTTTATTTTCGATTATGGAAACTAACCAGCAAGGAGAGAAGACAAAACACATGGAATTTGATCTGTGAGTTAATGAGTACCACCTGTCTCTTGTGCTGTAATTTCAGCACCTTTCAAGAACTCTAGATTCTATCTATGGCTCATGTTCTCTCCCTTAATTTTGTCAATGTATAGTACTCTTTCTCAAAGATAGATAGGCTTTTTGGACCATGGATGCATTATTACGATTTAAGAAAACTGAGAAATCAGAAGAGTTTCAAAAAGGATAGGATTATACTTCATGACACTTTTATTTGTTTGATCTTGTTAATTGACAATGCTATTAAAAAAATGCAAAAAACAAAACAAACCACCCTGGAATAAAATTATTTGTGAAATCCAGGTCTTTTAGTGCTGTTTCTGGGGAACTGTGCTGTAGCTAGTGATCCCATTGTCGTTTCCCTGGGTGCTTGGAGGGAACTAAGTGCTGCCTTGCATCTGCCTGCTGGCAGCCCATGCTCTCCGTGCAGAGTCATGGCTTTTCTCCTTATGCACCCCTGCACCATTTCTCAGGCACACTTATCCCCTTGGCAGCCCTGGCTGCTCTCTGAGCAGCATGAATGAAGACAGCTGTGCAAAAATGGCTTGGGGGCTGTCATCTGCTAAAGGCTGGACCGATCAGTTCTCTTGCACTCAATAAAGATCAAGTGCCTTTTACAGGTGATGTCAACCAAAACACCACAATACAGCAAGTTTGGGTAAATGCTTAACCAGGTAGACCAGGCAGTTTCTGTGACAGCCAAGAAAACAAGCGTGAGAAGGGTAAATACAAGGTAGAGAAGCACACTGAAATGTATTGAGGGCTCTCGTAGCAATTAGCAAAGAAAATTTACTCTCTTGGTCTGCCTGTGTCCAGAGGTGTGGAGCTTTGCACATCAAAAATGTCAGGCTTCACGATCTGTTTTTCTTTCTAAGGAAGAGAAGACTACTGACCCCAGCTTCTCATTAACCAAGTGGTTCAAGAAAGGGTAGCAGTGTTTTAGGGGCTGTTTAGAAAGGAGCAAGTTGGCATGCTGTTGCCTCACTTGAATCTCTACATTATATCCATTGTGAAACTAAAACTAACACATAAATCCCTTTAGAATATGTTTGTTTGCTTTTTCCATGAAGAAACAGTGGAGGCTCAGGAACAACGAGTTCCTTTATAGACCTTTGACAAACAAAATTATTGAAGTTAAATGCGGAAAAAACCCCAGCTTCTGAAAAAGAACACTATATTATTCTTTCTTGTTCATGTAGGATCACTCATGCTTTTCCCAGTTTGTCTAATAAATGCATAAAAATAAATAAGTCCTTTAGTGTTCTGGTTTGCTACAGATTTGTTCAAATGTTGCTTTCAACAATTTCAGCAATTTCAAGTCTGTAATGGAAAAGCTGAATCAGCTGTGGAATGTAACTTTTGGCTTAATTATATTAATTGACATACCTAGGTATAATTTTTTTGAGTATTTGGTATAATTGCTGCAAATGACATTTAATTTGTCACTTGAAGTACAATAATTAGAAACAGTTCATGAAAGAAAGTAATTTCAACTTCAAATGAAGTATTTCAAAGGTATAATTATTTTGAATGTTATAATACTGAATAGCTACACACACAGGGCTGGGGGGCTGACACTGTCAACATTAAAGTCTATGGACCAGTGGGTCTCCTTTGCTACACAGGCCACATACTCACTTATTGCAAGATTTGGGGGAATGAGCCTATGTGAAAAGGACAAACCACATGTTAGTTCCTCCTCCCTGTTGGCTAGAGACAGGGCCTCTCTGCAGAAATGCTTGTCATCCAGATCTCATTAGAAATCAATGGAAAACATTCCATCAAACTCAGTGGGAGCTGAATTGATCCACAGGCTTATTTTTGGCTCTGCTGGAGATGTTCAAGAGGCCAGTGGCTGGCTGATGGAACAGCTGCTTGATGTGATAGTCCCCATGGAAATGCTCTATTGCAGTGCTGGGGTGGCTCCCAATGCTGTGCAGGGCACCAGCCTCTGCTCCTTGGGGAAAGCCTCCACCCACACCTCACCTCACAAAGAGACAGGAATGCAACACAGAGGGAAGAAATTAGCAGCAGCCTTAATAATGTCAACTGGCAAGAACAGTGACATAGCTAGGAAGGTATTGCTCAACATTGCACAATACCTCTCTCACATAAAAATAAATAAATCAAAACCACAGAAAATTAAAGCAAGAAAAAGGAAGGTGAATTTCCTCTTCTGCTCCAGTCAAAAGATTATGTAGCCATTCCAAAGCTGGAGGCTCCACTCATTTGCAAGGAAAGCGACTGTAGCCCATGTCATACTAGTTGGGAAACAATTCCCCAGGGAACTGGAAGGGAACTGTCTTCTTAAAACATGTGGTCAGACCTCTGAATGGAGCCTGTCCTTTGGAAGTCTGTGAGGAGTGGCTTTCTCATTTTCCCATCCTCAAGTAGCAAGATCAGGTGCTGAAATGTGATGGGCAGTGCCATAGGTCCTCTGGCTGAGTTCTGCAAGCTCCTGAAGGACCTAACCCACACCAACCCAGTGACTGTCAGGGACACAACTGGAGTAAGAGAGGAAGTTCAGCACTGGGAATAGACAAACAATTTAAAGTTTATTGAATTGCTGAGCACAGCATTTTGGTGAAGTTTATGCTTTAGCTGAAGGTACAAGAGCGTGACTCATAAAAAGTATAAATCAGGTATATCTGTGTTTTAATGTTATCTGTGAATGTTGGCCTAAAATCTTTCAAGAAACTCTTAGCATTGAAACCATACCTAGAGACTTGAATACCCTAAATATACCCAGGATGAATTTTAAAATCCCTTCTGAGAGGGATTTTTCTTTGGATGAGAAATCAAGTCACAAGCTGTGCTGCAGGCAGGAGAGTTAGATTTCAGGAGCCCGAAAACACAGGCCAGGTCTCAGGCTTCTCCTATCAGTCTTATTTAAAGTTACTCCTTTTCTCTGCCACCCAGTAGTCACTTTCTATTCTTCATGATGTGAGTTATTGGCACAGCGAAGGAGGAGTGAAGGGGTTCTCTGTTACTCCTCTGACTAATGCTACACTCCAAAGGAGTGTGTTTGCTCCCTCACCTCTTGTCAGCTCTGGCTGAGGCCACTGATATCCCAATAGGTGGGATCAGCCCAACAGATCCAGGCTGACAAGCAAATACTGTTCTGTTCCCAAACACAACTATATGTTTTGTTTCTCTCAATGAATTTTTAATAAGAATCAAGGTTAATACTATATGTCATGTGCCATCTGCTACATTTTTTTTTACATAGATTATATTTGATGATATTATTTTTGTTTTGGCATCTGCACCAAACTTTCCCAATTAATCTTGGTTTCAGAGGAGCACGTTCCTGCTGGGTGAGGAAAGGAAAACAGGAATGGCAAATCTGGGGACCTTTTTCTTCTGAATAGCCTAGTAATCTCTGAAAAGCCTAGGAACTGAGCCTTCATGAGAACTGCTCACATAAAAGCCAACACTGGTCTGCAGAAGTAAAATGCAGTTCAGTTATAGCTAAAGGCCAAAGTAGCCAGGCAAGCTCAGATTTACATCACTGCATTCCAACAGCACAGCTGCATTGCATTGCCCTCTTCAGAAAAGGAAGGACTGGAAGCTTGGTTACGAGTGCTAGAGAGACAGGGAAACACAATCTCATCTGTACATTGTGTATGAGATCTCTTTTTCCCCCCAGAGAAATTATTAGTGGAAGGAACTGCTGCACACAGGAGAGGTCCTAGTCCTCTGCAAACAGGACTGGCTGTTTGTTTGTCAACATGATTGTGCAAAATAAACTCTGTTCTCAGAAAATGGTCAGCTAGAGACAAAACAGTTTTATTTTTGCCCGTGAAGGATCAAGTGTGTCATTGAGCATTCAGACAACAAATGGGAATAACCCACACCTAATGCTTCAGGATCCTATCCCTCCAGCCTCTGACCTGTCTGAGCCACTCCCTATATTTGCATATTGAGGAAATAACTTTAATTGGTCCTTGTGCAGGTGGATGTTCTAGCCAGTAGGACAACCAGTTCAGGGCCTTTGTATTTTTCTTTTCTAACAAATTAAGCCTCTACCTCTACCTCACATAAAATTATTTTAATTATTTTTCCAATAATTCATTCTTTCCCATTGATTTTCCATTTTAAGAGTGTATCGCAAAGGACTTTCAAAAGTACCAAGCTAAATATTATTTAGCTGTGTTAATTTAAATGCAAAATATTACACTGGCATAATCAAACTGAATTTGGGCAGTTGAATCTGACTTAACTTTCATTAGCCATTGTTCCTTTGGATTGTTATTTTATTTTTGTTAGATTTTTGAGTAGTTGCCTAAGATTTCATTGTTTGTGCAGCATCTGAGCATGAATAAGAACAGAAGGTTAAAAATGAACTTTAGAAAATTAAACAACCAAACAAAATATAGGAACATGTTAAAATGGACAGTCTCAGAAATGCTTTTTCCTCTCAGATCCCTATCAGGTATCTGACAATTTCAAATGTCTCTTCTCTTCTCTTCTCTTCTCTTCTCTTCTCTTCTCTTCTCTTCTCTTCTCTTCTCTTCTCTTCTCTTCTCTTCCTCCATGGAGCTCCAGCTAGGTCATGACTAAACACAAAAGTTTAGATTAAGACATCTCAGTTTTGCAGATGGAGTGAGGACACAAGCAAAGTGCCATGCCAGTGCACCATGACTAGCACCTCATTTTACCCAATACTGGTCTTACAGGCAGTGATCTTTGTTCTCATAACGCTAATGAATATTTAAATTAACTGACTTTTTAACAATTAACACTGAAAGTATTTTGGGAGCATTCAGCACTCTTTCTCACTGTCCTTTTTTTAATTTTTTTTTCTTATCACATGCCTTTGCTACATCCTGATAGTATTTCTCCTATAAAGACACAGAATTTGCCAAGGCAAAAGAGTTTATTGCTGTGAGTTGGCTGTGTTCAGCAGAGGTCTGCACAGTACACCACTGTACTACATGTACTATAAGTCTTTTAGAGTGGAAATTTACTGAAGTATCTCGCCTTGAGAAGAGAACCAAAACAAACTTACTAGAGCAGTAATTTAAAGACTGAACTTTAAAAAGAGGGAAGAGACATAAACTTCCTACCTGTCCTTCTCTTAAATGGTTGGGATCATGTGAAAATCAATAAGCTAACCCCTTTCTTCCTTTTTTCTTAACACCGTAAAAAGTCCAGCTGCAACTTTGTGCAATTGCTTTTAGCCAGAAGCTGTTGTAGGAAGAGCAAGTGCATGTGTGCTAGGATGGGTCAGAGTGTGCTGGGATGGGTCAGTGTGTGCTGGGATGGGTCAGAGTGTGCTGGGATGGGTCAGAGTGTGCTGGGATGGGTCAGTGTGTGTGCTGGGATGGGTCAGAGTGTGTGCTGGGATGGGTCAGTGTGTGTGCTGGGATGGATCAGTGTGTGCTGGGATGGGTCAGAGTGTGCTGGGATGGGTCAGTGTGTGTGCTGGGATGGGTCAGTGTGTGTGCTGGGATGGGTCAGAGTGTGTGCTGGGATGGGTCAGGGTGTGCTAGGATGGGTCAGTGTGTGCTGGGATGGGTCAGTGTGTGCTGGGATGGGTCAGAGTGTGCTGGGATGGATCAGTGTGTGTGCTGGGATGGATCAGTGTGTGTGCTGGGATGGATCAGTGTGTGTGCTGGGATGGACAGAACCCATCCTAGAGTGCAGTGAGCTGCATCCAGCAGCTCCGAAGGGCACAGCCACCACCAGAGCAGGATTCCTGAGGCCACCAGCTCCGTCCTGCCCTCTCTGGGTGCCTATCTGCTGTCTCACTTCTTGCTCACCTGAAGCATGTGCAGGCCTAGCTGGGGCTCCCCCGCTGGCTCTGCAGAGCAATTCTGAGCAATGAAACACGATCGGCGAGGTGGAATTTCCTGCCTGCTGCACAGACTTGCTTTATGCATAGAATTTAATGCAATGTTTAAAAAATTTTCTTAAGCCTCTATTTTCTGATTTCTTCTTCAAAAATTATACACATAAGAAGAAATCCAAGTTATCCAAGAAATCCTACCACAAGATTTGGAGCTTGTCTCCATTACAGTAAGTACCAGTAGTCTATCCAAAAAAACATAATGCGGAGCTGCTACCTTCACAGTCTGGAGGGTTTGTCAAAAAACAAATCACAGCTGACCCTGTTGGGGAGTTATAGCAAAATTGCTCTCCTAACCAGAGATATTGAAATGGGTGTAGGAAACAGACGTTTATGGTTTAGGTAAGGAAACTGCAGAGTCCAAGAGCAGCCTGGCCAGCTGAGAAGATCTAAAAAAAGCTTGTCAGTTGGGAAGGGGACTGTGTTGCAGTGGTATGTCCCTGTGTGGTAAAAGAGATTTCCCTGAGCTTGAATCATCTTGAACAGGGTTATTCATTCATGGCTGAGTGTGTATGACCAGACCTGTACATTTGCCAGCAACTGTTCTTAAACCAATTTTCTTAATAAATAATTCACTGACATTGAAACTCTCTTCAAAAACATAGCAATAGTGATGCAAGTCATCAGGAGTCATGTGCCAGTTTTGGGATAGTATCTCTGGATTAAATTTTAGGGAGTGAGACTCCCGAATAGGGTTAGCCAGGGTAAAGAGCATTTTCTCAGATATATAAGAACAAGATCACCAAATCCAAAGGGAAATTTGAAGTTAAGCTTCTATGTCACAGAAAACTGAAATATTTGCCAATATGGGAATCACTCCCTTGAGGAAAAGTTGTGCAGAAGTTGGTTTGGGACAGATAGGGAGTTGTTTTCCTACTTAGGTCATCTGTATGTAGGTATCACTGATGCTCTGCCAGAGCGTATTGTGGAGGCTTAACGTGAAAAGCAGCCTTCTGCCAGTCTTACTAAATAAACAGAAGCAAATTATGAAATTTCATATTTTAGAAAATCTTCATGGGTTGCTTCCTTATTCTAACCCTAACCCTAACCCTAGAAGTTATTACAGCCTAAAGCATGAGATCTGGGCAGAGCACTGTGGTTCAGTCCAGGGAGTACCTTCCTGATATGCTCCAAGTTCTATGCAAAGCTGTCAGAAATACTTTCTGAATCCCTCTGTAGCTTGTATAGTACCCAAGCACATTTATTTTTCATTGCAGGATTGATAGAAACTATTTTGATTAAACAAACACTTGTGCAAGGGAGAACTGGAAAGCAGCTACTTAAGAGGAAAATGAATGGCATATAAAGATTTCAATTGAAATGTATGTTACTGTGGCTCTGGGTATTACTTATTTAAAAGGAAAGGTAAAATAAAATTTTACATAGTTTAGCTGCTCCCATGAATTAGTGTCCCAGTACAAGACCAAGGTGTTAACAGTCACAAAACAGAAGAGCTGTTCACACCTTTGGGGAGCTGACATGGCAAATCTTTCCTTAGAACAAAGATGTGGGTTTGGGTTTGTTAAATACTTTTATTCAGAAACCTGAATGAGTGAACCTTTTAAAAGAAATCCACTGAGCACAATAGTAAACTGACTTTCCTCACTGGGCAACAGGAAAATGGCTGCTTTAATAAGAAGCAAACATAAAACATTTAATATGTTCTTTCATGTCTTTATATTGTTTCTGAATGCCAAAAATTATTTAAAAACTGTTTCCTGAAGTAAAAGAAAATGTGAACTCAGAAGCATCATTCTCATTTCTGCTAAAAGCAGCAGCTGCTGGCATGCTGTTGGCTCTTCTTAAATTTATGTTCAGTTCTGTTGATAGCATTGAGGAAAAGGATTATTTTCAAACAGTAAGGGAGAAAATGTTAGTGCTACTGTTGTTTATGAGTCCCACAAACAGTGGTTAGTGTAAGTCTGTGTGCTGCCTTGGCTTGTTATTGCCACTGGGAGGCTGTGGTATAACTGTGTGTTGGAAGAAGGATTACTCCAAACCATAATGGATCCCTGGTGGAAAGTTGGACATTATGTAAGGAATGAGAATTGGGCTCCAAATATGTAACAGAGAGAGCTTAGATTATAAACAGTATATAACCAGTGCAAACATTGGAAATTAAAGAATATTAAAAAAAATATTCCATTTGTATAAAGCTGAGTTCAATAACAGCAATAAGAAGGCATTCTTTATTAGAGCACTTTATACACTGGTTATACAGAAGATTTACTTGTTTGTTCTCTGGTTAGTTCTTCTGGATGTTTGGTTTGCTTAGTTTGATTCTTTAGGACAGGGTTTATGGGATTTTTTGCCCCAGAATCTGAATTCCCTGGAGGTGAAGAAAGGGAGGCACTGAATCCCCTATTGGAGCTGGGAGGATTGTTAATATCATCCACTTCCTATTGATACTGCTTCTGCCTGCCAAACAAGAGATTCCCTAAGCCATGCCCTTGGATAAGGCAGTAAAAAGAGGAGAAATCATAGGTTTGTTTTGAGCTCTGAATCCTGGAGCATCACTGCGGTGTCATGGTCTCCAGGGGCTGCTGTGGAGCAGAGCGATGTCATGCAACCATCACCCTCCACCACTGCAGGAGGACTGCTCACTTCCAAACCATCAGGACCTGCTTTTTCCTCAGCTTATTTCCTTAGTAAATTAAATTTTAATTGTGGTTTACAGATGGATGGCAGCACTTATATTTGCCTGCTTGCATTCACAACTATATGCTGGTTCAGCTATAGGGCTGTGGCTGGGCAGCAAGCAAGAAACTGCCCTCCTGCTGTATCCTCTGTATCCTGGATGCTTGTTCTGGGGAAGGTGAAACCTCTGCAATACACACTGGGTTGACCAAAGGCAAACAAACCTGATCAGCAGGAAGAAGCCTGCAGTAATGGGGAATGTCCCTGTCCTTTGCACTGCCTGCAGCACAACAGGAAATTCCTGGGAAGTAAAGGGAACAATGTCTTCACTGCAGAGGTGACAGAGAGAACCCATTCCTATGGGCCAGGAAGGGACTGGGTAATTTATTGCAACTTTGGAAACTACCAGAAACAGATGGATCAAGCAAAGACTGGAGAGAAGAGCTCTTCTCCAGGTAGTTGGAGAGGACACTTAATTTTTGAATCTTGCAATTTCTTTTGCTAAATATCTCATGTCTCAAGGGGTTTTTGTGGTCTTAAAATATATCTGTAGTAACCAGATGTCCTCTTGGGTGCCCTCTGGGAAGTCCAACAACAGGACACACCACAGCATCACTAACAGGAATCACTTCCAGCAGGTCAGAGCAAGGCATCACCTGTTAGCCAGTTGTAGGATCTACAATGGAGTGTGCTTCTCGGTTTTTTTAGCATCAGAAGCCCTCTCTGAAGTCTCTTTAAATATAGACTATTTCTAAGTAGATTAACACACAAACACAAGGTCAGGTGGCTTTAAGACCCTTCTGTTGATCTGGAAAAAGCTCATGGAGAAAAGATCTGAGGGAAGGAAGCAGTTAAATATGTGAGCTGATATTTATCTTACTTAATAAAACTGAGCCTAGAAAAAAGTGGGAAGTCACTGCTAGAAACAGGAAGATTTGATGAGGAAGGAAAACACCTGCCTCTTGGGAAAGATAGTGGTTGGTTTATGCATTGTGTCTTATTTTGAACTTTGTTGATTCCACTGTTATGTAGTTGTTATGTAGTTTGGATGAAGACCTTGAAAGGATTAAAGTAGTGATGTTTAGCCTTTCCAGGGAGATTTAGAGAAGGTAACAACCTAGAAAGACCATTCCTGCAGAAGCAGGAACTCTGTTACCCTTCAAAAACTGAGTTTATGCCCAGAAAGAACTGAAAACTGTGGCTTGGAGAGATCAATAGAAAATAAGGTCACAGTGAACAAAGTTCTCAAAAAGTTTCCAGCACTTACTTACTCGAACCTCTCACTTGCCTGAGGCCTACTCCATCAGCATTTTCTCAGGATGGAGAAGCTATGAGCAGCATACTGTAAGACAGTTCTGCTGTGATTAGATGTAAGGAAATACAAGGCTGTCAGTTGTCAAGGCACTGCTGGTATTTTAATTTGAAGTGTCACTCAGACTCCTTGAGTGGCTTTGCATTGATATTGAATAAATTGGAGAGGAATGAGTTTTGAGAACAGAGAGAAATTGCCCAGTGGGCTGGAAGAGGAAAGATTTCAGAAGCAGGCATTGGGTTTAGAGGACCCAGCCTGGCCTTGCTACCCTGATCAGATTTACCTATCTGCAATGTCCCTCCACCCCCACCTCCCTAAAATGATCCTTGTTGCACCAATGCAATTGTCTGTGCAAGGACTGGCACAGTTTGATTCCCAATGAATCACATAAAAACTGATTTAATGAAGTGTCCCTTGATCTTACGTGTATTACTGAGGCTGGGGTTTTCCACTTGCCTGGGGCTTTCTGAAAAGGCTCAATTGCTTTTCCACCTGAATTCTTTTCTAGCTTATTCTCCTAGCATTGGTTTCTAATGAACCATTGGGGGTTTGTCTCATATCCTTCCACTCTCAAATTCCTAACTTCCTCTCTTTCCTGAGGTGAAATTTTATCATTTTCTTTATGAGGCAAAAGAGAAAAGAAAAAAAAATAGATAAATGCTCCAAGAGCTAGCAGCATCCTCTAATTCTTTCTATTATGACAATATGACAGATTCCTGCACTTCCCTGGCTCCCAATGGAAATACCAGGCTCTGAGGAGACAGGAAGAGGGGTATAAAGACAGAAGGCATTTACTCTTAGCAGTGATTTTTCTAATGAGAGTTTTTAGTGGTGACATTAACAAACTGTTCTCCTGAAGAATTTCCTAGGGGCTTCAGTGTCACTACATGCAGCATCAGCTAGGTGACAAGCTCTCAGTGCCACCCCACTCACTGCAGAAACAGCATCCTCAGCAGGAATTGTTCTGCACTCTCATTTTTGGCAGAGAGGTGGTGAATGCTGAGTGAAGTGAGCAACACAGCAGCTTTCTTATTGGTGTTTGTTTACATCTTTTACTTGTTATTTTCAGTACAGGGGACATTATAAAAGAAAGAAAAAAAAAAAGAGAACAGCCTCATATCTAAACATTTAAAAATAGGGATTGTTTACATTTTTGCAAAGCTTAATTAAACTTTTAAATCTGTACTCCTGACAGTAAAGCCTTGCAACAGGTAAGATGAAGTGTAGAGAAGTCAAGGGATTAATCCAAGGTCACTGACAGAGACAGAAGCAGACCCCAGAGGGTTCACTCCACTCCTCTGCTGGTGGTAAATCATTGACAATAATTCCAGTCCAGCTAGCAGGTTTCTTCCAGTCTGGGACCAGGGAGAATAGGGAACTGGCTTTGAATCTCAGCTATCTTTGTCTGGTCAGCAGAAATCCTTTAGCTTCTGTTGATAATTACTTTACGTATTTAATTATCATAACCCTTTTTTACCACAGCACCTAGGATAATGCTGATTTGATTGAGGAAGCACAAAGAGAAACAAGCAAAGTCAATGCATATAAAGAATAGCTGGCTGTGGAAATGGGCCAACATAGTCTCCATCTATCTGTCTGAAACCACTTTGTAGGAGTTGCATTGGGAAAACAAACATCTAAATAAAAAAATAACAGGTTCAGATACTTGGAAAATCTGTTTGTAAAAACCAATGGCCCCGTAAATTTGTCATAAATCCTCTCACAACAGTCTGTGGTCTGTCCATCTGTGAAATCAGGTGAACAGCCTGCATCCCTACACAGGTGCATAGATCTTGCACAGCCCCACTGCAGGAGTAGCCCTACAGGTGTGTTCCAGCTTGCCCTGGGGACTGGGGCACAGGCACACCCTGGAGTCCTGTGGGAGTCGATATTGTGGCTACTCTTTGGCACTTGAATTTTGGGAGCTGTCTATAATTTGAATTGTGGGATTTTTGGGGGTTTGTTTGTTTGTTTGTTTGTTGTTTTTTTAAAAAACGCTTCCAAGTTCTATTTTGCTTTCTACCCCAACCTTGGAGGTATCAGATCTTCAGAGTCTGAGAAACCCATTTTCTATCTTGGTTGCTCGTGATGCTTATTATAAACCATACATTAACAAGTGATTAAAATTGCACTACAGCAAGTATGTAAGTGTAAATCTGAATGATGCATGATTACTGTGAGCCAGCAGACATGTAGAAATAATTGGCCTTTAAAGTTCATTAGTCAGTTTTATTACAAATAGTACATTTGCATGATGTTTGTAAATTTATGCACCAGCGGCCAAAAGTGATGACAGCATTCCACTGACTAGGCAAAGCAATTACAAAAAGCACATCCATTATTTGAAATGTCTATGTAAAACACTTGTTTTAATAATTGGTCATAGTGTTTCAACCCTTGGAGTGAGAGCTGTTAAACTCTTTAGTTACAGCAAGTGGCATAGCCAGACAAAGTGCCCCAACATGCTGAACAATTGCTTTCAAATTGTTTTTATTGTTGATTCACCCCCACTCCCACTATGTCTGAATTAGAAGTACATCTGAATGAGATGTTGTGAGATTTACCTTATCCTTTGGTGGTTGAAGAACCTCTCTGACTGTCACAGGAGATTTAGCTATATACTGCTCTTCTCTGTATGTGAATCCATTGAAAACTGAAAGATAACTGGGGAGATTGCAGAGATTACAATGTCATTAGTACTGATTTGTTCCTCTCTAGGCTTGATGAGAAGAGTAGTAGTGGAGGTAAAGAAGAAAACAGTTTGAGGAATGACATGCATTAGTTAGTGAGAGAAGCTAAACCCTGTCTCTCACTTATTTTCTTAGCTATTACTACTATTTTTAATCTAGCACATTTACTTTTGAAATTCTAGAAAGTGACCAGAAATTTCTGGGTCACTTAAAGAGGAGATTAAGGTCTATCTGTGATTACACTGAAGTGCTGCATGTCTGAGCTGCCTCCAGATAAGGACAGCATCAGCATCTTTCCCATTTCCAGGTTATCTGTGATTCCCATCTAAGGAGCTACATGCTTTGGGATACCAGAACTGATGCATTACAGTCAGCTTGAATCTGATTCTGAATCACTTGCTCATCCCAGCTCCAGTGTGAGACAATTAACACACCCTATGCAGTGCTCTTCATTAGCCAGTGCGTTTGACAGTGCTCCCGAGTGCAGTGCCTGACACAGCTCTCTCTGTGCTCCTGCACAGCTGCATTAATAAAATCTGAGGAGCCAGGTGTGTGTGTGTGCATAGTGGGATGCACACAGGCATGCATGGCAGCTCAGTTATAGAAATGGTAAGCACTCACAGCAGGAATAAACCGATGACAGGGGAACCATAAATGGTTCTGTTGCGAGAAACTTATAGACTTGAAGGGTTCTTAGAAAGGGGATTATATGCTCCTAAGATTTCCATTATTTCACTGTAATGGGAAAACATCTTGCATTAGGTTAAAGATCTAGTAGCATTCTGCTCTGTGATGAGAATTATCTCACATTATCAAATCAAATACAGCCCTTCCAGTTAAATTGCTTCATTGTTTATATTCATTAAAATTTGAACTTTAACACAGAAAACTTTCAGCAGCTAGAAACCTAAGCTTCAAAAGCAAATTCCTAAATTTGTGATAATAGCAAAAATATGGGAGTTACTGTTCTGTGCTACATTTTGTTGCCTTCTTGCCATGCACTCCACAGTTTAATTTTCAGGCAGACTGTAACAGCTAACAGTCATGCCAGGCATAAATGTCACCTGGCTGCACTGCAGAACACTCATCCAGCCAAGTGAGTAAAGTGCTGCAGGCCACACGGCATCCAAAAAGATACTTCTGGTACTTGAAGTCCTCACCTTTAAAGAAGTTTCTTGTCTGTTGCTGTCTTGACTAATGAAGACGTTAGAAAAAAGTTCTTTACTCAGAGAGTGGAACAGTTTCTCCAGAGAAATTCTGGATGCCCCTTACCTGGAAGTGTTCAAGGCCAGATTTAATGAGATTCTGAAGATGTCCCTAGAATGGACAGGGGGGTTGGAACTAGAGGGTCTTTAAGGTCTTTTCCAACCTTAACCATTCTGAGATTCTCTGTTTCCAAGGCACTTTGTAGTGCATGCTGCAGTGGCACTTCCAGCATCTTGGACACTTCTATGTCCATGTCACCTTCTGAGCTGTTTTATGCTTCTATACACCCTATAAAGAATTAGTGGGATTTTCTGCTTTCTGAGCAAACCTATTAGGAATATCTGATATCAGAGTTGCTTTTAGTTTGTCAAATTAGCCAAAACTAAGTTCAATTTTAAGTTAAGATTAGAGATTAAGGTTAAGAGGTTAAGAATTGTATATTAAAAAAAAAACTAAACCAGAAACTCCCTTCAGGATATCCCATGGGAAGTCACTTTTCAGTACAAGGGGGAACTTTTCATTCTGAGTCATCCTGATCTTCTCAAGTAAAATCTGATCTTCTCAAGTCTTCTTCCTAGTCCAACTACTGTTTAGTCACAAATGCTCCATGTGACAAGTGGGGTCTCAGTGCCCCATGTATAGAAATGATGGAAATATCCTGGGCTGAGTGATGCAGTAGTTACAGATCACAGTGTGGGCAGCTGGCCTGTGCTGTCTGCAGTGCCTTTTGGATAAGATGATTGATAAACTGATTCTTAAACTTGATGACAATTCATTTAATAACTAGGTGGGGTACAGAAAATGAATGCTGTCTCTTTTGGAAAAGGAAACACTTTATTTGGGCATGAGCCATGACTGTTGTGGCTAAAGGATGACATTACATATTACTGTACATTTTGTGTTTTCACCACAAGGGAACAGATGAGTATCTGAGCAAACACAAACACAGCTGAAAAATGCAGGCTCTCATTTCAGATGCTTTGAGTGTATTCACTGGGTAATCACAAGCAAGGAAAATCTTCTGCCTTTTTTTTTTACCTTGCAAGGTTTTCCAGAAGCAAGGCGTTGTTTTAATTGCATGGAGGCTCTTATCACAGGAAGAGATTGATAATAGATACAGCGAATCATTTTAGGCTGATACTGAAGTCATCATCTCTTAAGTTACTAACAAAATTGCCCTTGGAAAATTGCTATGGTTGTTTGTCTTTTTGTCTCACTTTTATAGTAGGCTGCTCTTCTCATCTAATTCTCTCGTGTAATAGGTGCTTTCTAATCTTGGCTTTTCAGTAGGGGGAAAAGACTGTTCTTCAGGTGAAGAATTCTGTCTTGTGAAAGCACAATGAGCATCATAAACTCATTTATTGCATAGATAAATTTTGACCAGGCTTGAATTGAATTGATTTTCTGCTGTGTAGATGATTGTTTGGGCATTCTTTTTTTTCCTTTTTTTTTTTTTTTGTTATGGCATGTATTCTCTGAAAATTATCTTCGAGTAATACAGCAGATGGACATGCTTTATTATTCAAGGGTTGGACTGAGTTTAGGATGATTTGTGAAGGCTGCATTTCATGGAAGTCTTTCATATACACTGATCTATTTAGGGAGGTTTTCATGGAACAGGAGTTACAGTTTAGGAACGGCTTTCCCCAGCTTAGGGATCCCCCCTTCCCAACTCCCCAAAACCACCCACTCGTTCCCCTTTGCTTTCTCTTTCCCCTTCACACTCCACGTCTGGAGTTGAGAATTGGAGACACAGAAACGTGTACATTACAGGCTGAGATAAGAACAATTTACTGGAAACAGCAACAAGGTAAGAAAACTAACAGTAACAGCAGCAAAATTGATAACAAAAGTGTACAAAAAAAAAAGAAAGAGGGTCATTTACATGCAAAATGGTCACCAAGCCTGACCAGAAATGACAGGATGTGGCCACAGCTGGTGGCACCTACTCTGACAGTTTCATCCACCACTGCTGTTCCCAGTGGAAATCATGCCCTTTTTCAGAAATTACAAGGACTCCTTTTCCCCTTCCTCTGGCTGTGACATTAGATGATATCAAATAACAGAAGCCCCCCTCCTGCAGATCTAGGCCTGAACTGAGACAACAGTTCATACACTGTGCCAGTAATAACTTACCAGGTTTGGTAGGATGTCTGGAAGGCAAAGTCAATACTTGTTAGTAGAAATATGAATAGTGAAATAGGCCATTAAGTTCTATTTTCTGTGAAATTTCTGTTTAGGCCACTAGTTGTAGCATTCTTGATAGATTTAGATTGTGCATTTGCTGTTCAAGAGAAAAGCTTTTTCTCTTCATGCAGTCTTCAGCACACTTTATTTCTTGCCGTGTAATATTGACACCCTAAAATACCTCATTAATCTGGATGGATACTAATCATTTTCAGAGAACCATCTCTTTTCCAATCACAACTAGCAAAGAAAAGACCTTCACTAACTGCTATCATCTCAGTTTCAAGGAGCTTTTAATGTCTTCACAATTGCTCCATGAAGACTGTCAGGAATTTCCAAAGCTGTAACCTGCTTTACCTTTACTTGTCAAATTGGAAATAAACACACAAATCTTTTTTAGTGAGTTTGTTGTGTCTTTTTCAAATAAAACCTTTGTATGTGCTACATTCCCAGCCACCTTAATCACAACAGCTGGGCAGGAGGTCACTGTATGCTCTTGCCTGCAACATTTTTGGAGCATCACACTGTGTGTCAGTTCACCATGTCCTGGCCAAAGCCGTTAGGTCAATTGATGGGACTGCCAGACCTAAAATAAAACAGCCACCCAGCAACTTGGCTTCTGCAGAGAAAACCAAAGCAAAGGCAATTTGTTTTTCTTTTTCCTAAAGACTTTAATTTGAGGTAGGAGTCTGGGGAGAGGAGGTACAGTGGAAGGAGGAAGTGGGGGGACATATATCCAAATCCAGAGCCTGGATCTTATTGGCATCTTGCAGCAGGGAGAGCTTCTCTCTTCCTGGCAGGTCCACCCTTGATCTCACTAGAACCAAAGTCCAGTGATATTTCAAGCTCACACGACAGTACTTCACCCTAATGTTATGCAGATTTTTTTTCTTTCTTTTATTGTAAATTGATTTTGTTTATAGTGATTGTATATACACAAAAACCTCGTTATTGTTTCAGATTTTTTTTCTTTTTAAATTCCTGCACTGTTATTCTTTTTAAATTCCTCCAGAAAACCCTACAGGAACAGAATGCGAACCTCTGTCCTCGCTCAAAACTGGCAGCCTGGCTATAAAGGGGTGAAGGAAAGGGGTTTTGAAAACTTCAGTAAACAGTTACTTTAGTTAATAGACTGAGTCTTGATTATTTACCCCACTGTGACTTACACTGTTTTTCGGGAGGGTTTTACTATATCCAGATTGAAGGCAGGAGGTTATGTTTCTGCTGAACTCAACAAAAGGTGGATTGTGCACTTGTAGTACAGTTGCTTTGAATAGAATCTGGACCCATATGTTGAAACTGCTCTGGTCTCTAATTAAAGACTAGTATCTCTGCACTGCACACTGAGTTATTTTGAGGCAGTGAGAATGCCACAGCAGGGAGTGTACTTGGAGAGTTGGTACTGAAGGCCTTGTTACACCCTGCATTAAAGACATGTGAGTAACTGTGAAAGATTCAACTTCACCTGAAACTGTTCCTTTCTGCTCCTTTATCCTTTTTTTTTTTTTTAAGGACAAAAAACACCCCCACAAAACCAACCAAAAAACATCAACAAAACCCCACAAAAAAAGGAAGCAAAATCTAAATCCCAAAGATTTTCAGTAATTAAGTCTTGTGTTGGGTTTGAATTCTCTTTAACATCTCATTGAAATTAAACAAATAAAGTGTAGGAACAAGGCTTTCAAGGATATTTAGGTGCTGCTTACAGAAGAGGAACTAATTGTGCTGATGCCTCTGTCTAAAGCAGAAGTTGTCATTGTTATTTGTTTTCTCTCTTCCAGAAAAATCTTCACCTTTCCTGATTTCCCTATCACTGCAGTCACTTGTGCAATCTTTTATGTGAATAATTTGTAAATAGGACCAGTGAACAAACAAAGATCTGCTGTTCTGACTTCCTTACTCTAACAGGCAACTCCAAGCCTTTAGATCTCTAATGGGCCAAATAAAATAAAGACTTTCATAGCTACATCCTCCAGAATATTTTTAGTTTGAGTCATGGGAAGGTTGAACTTGTTTCCCTCTAGCCAGTGAAAGGGAGCCCGGTCAAATCGAGTGTCAAATGTAGAGACTGCAGAGTACCTCATCTCATGTACCTCTAAACATGACAAAGTTTTCAGGTCTCTTTATCAGATGGCTGATGCTACTTGAGATAAATACAAAGCAATCAAATAATTTGTTTCAACAGTAATGATCATGAAAAAGCCTGCATTTAATTTTAAATTTTTATTCATCATGATTAAATTAGGAGAATCTGGCTATAATCAAGCCATTTGCTGAATAGATTCAAGAATATTTCATTATTTAGCTTTATAGGAGCAAAATATCCTTTTTACAGTACGTCTGGCCTTCTTTCCATCTTCCTCTTGACAAGCCCAGTCAAAATGTTTATATAAGGCAAGTTGCTCTGTGCTTGCAATACTTTGGCTCTTCAGGTTAGGATGACATAGAGCAACATGCCATGCTTGAAGGCAGCTCCCCAGTCAATGGTGCTTGCTCTGTAGGTCCAGAGAGCAGTGCTGATGTGTGCCAGATCATCCATTAACAAATCTAAGAGGAAAATCTGTTCCAGTTGTAGATGAAATCTATTCTACCTCCTTATAGGGACATGAGGCTCAGACTAATCCTTCAGACACCTTCAAATCACATGAGAGTTAAAGATAATTTAGGAAATCTTGAATTAAGTCCTGAGTAGATTATCACAGAGATGACACTAGTAAGAACTACTTTGATCTACTGACCACTACTGTTGTGCTGAATTTCTCACCACTGTAGCCATTGCCTTTGTGGCTCTCCTGTATATCTTCTTCAGCTTTCAGAGCACTTTTTAGTCTTCAGTCTTTTAGGAAGCAAGGCCACCTGAGACATAGAGAAGTGATATATAGGTTTAGTTAATGCTTGAATCCAGGATTGGTCACACCTGTACAAAAGCAACAGTGGTTGTTCAATCATTGTTTTGATCTGCTATTTTTAGTTTTTTATTTGGGTTTTTTTAACTTGAACAGTGAGAAAGTTTGCATAATCTCATGTAGATAAGAAGCAAGGACACTAGAACTGTGTTTTGAATTCCTGTACTTGTCCTTCTAATCCTAGTTCTTTCTCCTTCTTTTGTTATTCAGGACATTACAAAGTCCTATTAATTATACTTGTCACTGTGTTGTACTGAGAGCTTGTGATGAATTCACTGCCTCACCAGGCTTCACTTTGTTTATCCCATTCTGCAAGTAGAGCCTGAATAATGAGTATTTTATTAAGAAGGATCAAAGTTACCCCACTGTACAGGTACCTAAATTTTCACTTTGTTCCCATTCCTGTTCTACATCTGATGTTGTACTGTGAATACACATTTCCTGAAGGGAAAAAAAAAAAATCAACACTAGATGCTTGATAAAAAGGTCAAACAGTATTGTGACAGAGGACAAGTCCATCCAGTTCATATTAAAGACACACAGCCAAGGAGTGTCTACTCACTACAGTCTTTATGTTTCTTGATTTAGAAAATTGCATTTCTTATGAAAGAACTTGCAGAAGATTGCTTATTTTTATAGTTTTTTTTGTTAGATACCAAAGTTTAAAAATTATCCTTAGGAGGTTATGAGAGGTCTGCTTCTGCTTGGAAACATCACACAATGATGAGAAATCTGTCATCTTTAGACAGCCTGAGTTACCTGACTACATATGGATTAAAAACTATATAAAGGAGAAACTACATTTAAAATTAAAATACTTTTTTTTTCTTCTAGTTAAAAGGACTAAAGCTTAATCATCCATTTTTGTAAGGATGTTTTAACACACTGGTACTAATATTGTCCTTCTGAAAGAGTAATCTGGACTCTACAATAGGAAAAGTGCTCCATCTCTCCTCTTCATCATTGCATCTCTAGGTACTTTAATCTGCCAGGAATAATATTGTTGTTTTGGGACTTTTTTGTTTGATTTTTTTAAAAAAATTAAATTCTGGAGATTATTTACTAGTGTTCTGCACTTCAGAGTTTTTCAGGCCTACCCTGTGTGTCTCAATCTGCTGATAGGAAGAAATGAAGAAGATTCTGTGTTCAGTGATGCAAGTTTATTTTGTTTCATTTATGCAAGTTTATTTTGTTCTCTGACTTTTCACCAGAATTGTTCTGGTTTGAATGCTGTGTTTCTGGAATAGTTGCAAGATGGATTTAGATAGATAAATCAAAGCTGAAGTCAATGATTTTGTATTGTGTTGCTTTATCCTTTTCTCTTTTGCAATTTGAATCAAAAATTTGAACCTGGAAATAGTCAATCTCCTGGATTATTTAGATTAGGTTGTGTTTGGGGTTTTTGGTTTTTTTTGTTTGGTTGGTTTTTTCATGGAACTCTTCTGGTTTTCCATGACCTTTCAATAATCACTGAAAGTGATACTGAATCATTTCTGCCTAAGTCTACAGTAAGGGAATAAAATTTAATTACAGGCAGCCATTCATAAATCTGTGGCTTCTTAACTGTATAAATTTCCCACAACAGCAAATTGTGTCTTTCATGACCATGTATTCTTTTATATGGTTCTGGTTTTGCTTGGCTTGACAATATTACCTGTGTATATAGAATGTTCCTCGGTCCCATTTCAGCGAGCTGCTTGTTCTGGGTAGGGAAATGGATGGCATTTCTCGGAATAAGGCTGCGTGCTGATGCATACTTAAACGTGTTGCTGAATTAGGGCCTCAGGAGACAAGGTCATGCTTAAAGGATTTTCCATTGCAACCTAAATAGTTGATAAACACAATGATGAGGGAGGAATGTGACTCAGTGAACAGCCATCTGGGCAGATAACTTGAATGCTTACGAAGAGGAGGGATGGAACTAATAAGCTAATTTGATAAAAGCTCTTCTTAGGTATCTTCTGTTTGTGAATCATATGTGGGGATCTGAGCTCTGAAAAGATGATTCAGAGAAGATGGCAGATCTGATGTACCCTGGATGAACTCCCTGGAAATATTTCAAATCCTGTTTCATGGATTCTCTTAGTGGTAGGTCTATGCATGAAGAGCAGGGCTAAACAGTAGCCTGACACCACCTATTGTAATGAGTTTTGTGGAAATAATACAGCTTTCTTACAGAGAGAAGATAGGAAAAGGCGGGTCAAGACCCCAAATAAAAAGTATCAAACTATAGGAGCCAAATACTGAATGACTTAAAACAAAAGTCAATACTGGGCAGCACAACTTTTAGAGCACCCCACCTTGAAGGCATCACAGGATCCTTTGGCTACTGCCCCAGCAAGGCTCAGCACAGCTGGGATTCTTCCTAGAAATCTTCCTCCTCCTGGCACTGTCCCAGCTGTTTGGCTGCAGCCAAGAGCAGGTTAACCAGGACTCTCCATCTCCTGGCATCAGGTGCTGAGTTAGAGGACAACTTGACTGGATCCAGTGTAAGTGTTCCTCCTTCTGTCCTCTGTTTAGCCCTGTGAGAGCAGTGTCTGACCTGCCAAGGGCACAGGGCGCAGTGCACAGGGTGCAGCTGCTTTCAAAGACCCTCCAGCAAATAAGCAACTTTCTCCCTGGTGCTACTGAGGAGAGCACAACATGGAATGTGTAGGACACATAGGACTTTTTTCACTACTTCAATACACGGTGAATAGAAGAGTAAATACTTTGTATTGGGCTGCAGAAGCACAAGTTTTCATCTCATTCACGTGCTAAAAAGGCAGTTCAGCCACAGATTGAGTACCTGCATACAAGGAGACACAGTGGAGGCATTGGACATGAGCTCTCCCGAATACTTTTCTGTTTATGCTGGCACAGACACTGGTGTACTAGCCTCAAAAAAAAAGAGGAGTCCAAGTCTAAATTTACTGAAGGCATCCAAAACATAGTGAAGTAGTAAGTTGACTAAAAAGCTAGCAGTAACAGTAGAGATCTCTTAATAATATTGAAAAAAATCCACTTAAAATATAATCATATAAAACTATTCTAGCCTTTTTCTTTTCCTCTACCCTGTCATATTTGTCCCAAAGTTTGAATATTCAAAAGGGAAGCTGAAAATGGCAAATTTTTTGCAAGCATTAGTGATCCAGAAGAACTTTGTTTTTAGGGATGATCAGATCCATCAATGTTTCCCTGAAGACATGGTACGAACACCTGGGTTGTTTTGTTTTGCTTTGTTTTGTTTTGTAACTATGCTGGTAAAATAATGATTCAGATATACTTGAATATTTATATAATTTTGTATGTGTGTCAAATGCACAGACCTTTACTGGAAAATATTGCAAATGATATTCTAGATGTTAAGTAGGAGAGGCCAAGATAAAATGTGAAATCCAGCTTGCATTTGCTAGCTTTTGTTGGAAGTAGAGACCTCCCGGAGTGAAAGAGTTAGTTAAACATTAGCCATCCAGATACTAAGGACAGTTAAAAATATCCTGACTGTAATAACTGATGAAGAAACAGCACATTTCAACTGTTGACATATTGCATAACATATGTTAAAGACAGTATTTCATTTTCACAGGTAACTAGAATCACCACTTTTTAATTAAGAGCTTATCTGTTAAACTACTTACTGTGAATATTTTTTCTGTTTTAGGGTACTTTGCTGCTCACATGGTAAATGCATGATACACAATTCTCCTCATTTCTATACCAGTTCTATTTGAAACTACCATTATAATTTCTTATTCCCCTTACAGAGCTATAGATTCATCTTCTGTCTTGTTTTGTCAAAGTGTCCTTAAAATCTTGTAAGTATGTAGTGCTTAATTTGTAAAGGTTACTTCAACCTGTGCAGACAATAAATAAATTTATGTCATAATCTGCCTCTTCTCTTTCTCTTCAAGTACAGGAGATTCCAGTAGATATGTCTAAAAAGAAGGGAAAATAAATGAGGGTGCTAGATTTTACTGGCATTTCTTGTCCTTCACTGTAGAACATTCTTCAACCTTATTCTTTCTTTGAGCAAGAAATCACCTTTCACCCCAACACAAAGGAGAATAGAGATCTCTGAAAACTTGTCATGATTTTATAGGTAAGGAATTTAAATTTAGTCTTATGCAAATTCTTGTGATAAAAAGGTCACCAGGTGGTAAATGACTGGTCTGGGGACATATTAGTTTGACGAGAAGAAAAGTTATGTCCCTGAAAACTTAGACTGCCTTGTAATGACTCCAGCTATTTTTAGCTTCCTTAGCTAGTTTTATCTCAGGGAAAACATCTACAATGAGAGCTTATATGTTATGTAAGGTACCATGAGGATTTGAATGAGCTAGTGCTAATAAACACTTCTATGGGACTTCACATGCTGTTTAACCTGAGTTGCAGCATTTCTGATCAGAAGTAGCCTGATTTTAAAGGTGAAAAGTGTGTCCCTCTAACATAGCACCCTTGGGAAAGAACATATCCTTTCAGTTTCAAATGTGTGGCATGTTGCACTCCGCATGAATAGAACTAGAGTTTTTAACTATGTGAACTACTGAGAAAAAGAAAGGGGGTGGGAGTTCAGAAGACAGTAAAAATAAGAAGTAAATTACTTTCTATGTGCTAAACCCAATTTTATACTTGAAGTCTACTTCTTTCTTTATAATACTACAAAGGCTCTATTGAAATCATTGTAGAAGCCTGCACTTCAGGGTTGTTTTCAAATGGGTTGGGTTTGGGTTTTTTCAGTGCAAATGATTCTAAGCATGCTGCTGCTATCTCGGTGCTGATGCTAGCTCCACACAAATAACTTACTGTCTCTCTGCTTTGCTTTTGATCTGAAGAAAGAGTTGTTTCACACAGAAAGATGCTGACTTCCATTCTGGGTAATCAGAGTGGAACAGGTGTTCCTTCTTCCCACAGATTGCAGGTGTTCTCTTGGGTAGCTTTCTAAAATCATTTTGATGTCTCTCTGAGTGATGTTCAAATAACCAAAGTAAGTAATTTTACAGTAGACTCTGTGTTAACTGGACTGGCCTATACCTTGGTTAAGTCTGTGTGAATGAAATCACTGATACAGTTACCAGGCCTAATTTTTGATTTTAATGCTGTCAAAATCTCTAAGATACTGTCTCCAAATGAGGTCAGTTGATACTTTCCCAAGAGCCTTGCGGCTGTGACTTTTTCCTTCTTTGCCTCTACAGAGAGAATTTAAAGGAATTTAAAGGCATTAGTCCAGATTTAGCACTTTCTGCTGAAGGTCTAGCAAGTGTGAAGCAAAGCTGAGCAGAAAACAGGCCTTCATCTTGGCTTATTAAGAAATGTCATGAGGACAAGAATTCTGTTTCTGATTTATCAACTTTTTTTACTATTCTGTATGTCTATAAAAGGTTATACATTTACCACACATTAAATATTGTTTTACAGTGTACTATATGAAACATGCATCCAAACATACAAAAAAGTTTTACAATAAAGCAAGTTAAATAATTTACTTTGTGTCCTTCCTAGGTAGCAAATTTTTATGAGAAAAGAAGTGCATACAATCTGTTAATAAAGAAGAGTTATTTACTTGGCAACATACATTAAAAAATGAATATGTGACAATGCAAGATTCAGTGGGGAGTGGAACTTGGTTTTGAGGGATTGCTGCAAATAGTTATACAATCAGAAGCAAATCAGAAATCATAAATAGATACTGATAAACCTTAATTTTCCTAAGTTATTTTGAGATGGCATGTATTGTCGAAGGATGCTATAAGAATGTGCAAAATAATTAAAACACTTTTTGGACTATTTAATATAATGGAATAATTTTCTTGTAAATGTAGTATTTATAATTTAAAATATCTCATACAAGGATTAAAAATTTTATAAGGAACAGAAAAATGTAGCAAATATTACCAAATAATAAAAATCTTATCAGGACAGAAATATATAGGAAAATCTAATATTGATGGGTTTTTAACTCAGAACATTGCACTTGAAAATTCTGTTTGCATAACAGACTGTGTTACATGCTCTGGTCAGCTGACATTTCCATTCCTCTTCACCTCTCCTCCCCCTAGCAATGCAAACTGCAGAAGACCTAGTCTCAACTATTTTCAATTTTAACCTGTTTCTCACTTCCCCCAAAATTCTAACAGCTTTGAGACTCACTGCAGCTGAGGCCTCCTTGAGATCCATGAACGAGGGTGCTTGTATCTTATTTTGCTTTCCGACCCTGTTGGGTGGGTGTTCACTGGTCATGCACACCGTGCTGGTCTCTACAAATGCACAAGGAGGAGGAAGTGGTGTCAGCTCCTCTTTAACTACAAGGTGAGAAAAACTAGGGCAGCCATCTGAGAGGCTGCACATACAGAATAGGTCATAGTGACTTTCTACAGGTGATCTTGCTATCTCAGATTGTGTTATATGCAGCAAAGTCTAAATTGGTCTTCAGCTTACTGGGATGGGTGTCTGCTTCAGGATGAAAATTCCTTCTAAACATTATTAATTACATCAGAAGTTTAGAAACAGGTTCAAGTGCAGACATTTGAGTCATGAGAATTTGAAAGTGAGTTACCCTCTCAGAATTTTCATGTTCTATAGGGTCCAGAGCTGAGAGTCAGCCTTTGTCTTCCTCTGGCTATCCTTACTTTTGAGTCCTTATTGTCACTATCCAGTGCCTTTTGCTGCAATGAATAATTTTTTGTTCAACCTGAGGGCTGAACCTGAGATTGTTCAACCTGGGGAAAGAACTTAAAAAGAATCTACTGAAACAGGTGTTCCCCTTACCCAGCTTTCCTACACCTCTTGAACAAAAATGCAGTTTTCCATGTGGGGTTTCATAGCTACCTCTAAGGCAGAAAGAACCTTAACCTAGACCCTTCACACAATAGAGAATAAAAAAGAGGATCATCTTTCCTTCAGGAAATGTTCTCCATGGAGTCTGATCCAATTGGCGTTATCTAAACTTGGGGCTGCACCTAGCAGGAACAACAAGTAAACAATAGGTGATAAACTGCTAAGGACTGGAACAGTTTCAGCCACAGAAACAGATGTTAAGGTAACTTGAATGCAACTACAGAAGTGTGCTTCCTACCCTTTGTTTTTTCAATTGCAAAGGCCATCATTTGGGCAGACTGGCAAGGAATCACAAGGATGAAGAACAGTTTTGTTGCTCTAGTGGGTTTTTATAGTTTAAATTTGTTAACTAGACCAATGGAGGTCTCTTGATTTTTTTTTTTTGTCTTTTCCTTTTTGTTTTCAATTAGTCAAAGGATGTCAAATGTTATCAATGGTTGCCAAACCAAGGAGAGATAAAAATTATTATAATAGAAGAGTCTGTTATCAATTTAGATAGTGCTTTTCACAGTGCACTGAGCAGAAGCAGAGTTCATGCACATGAAAATATGCAGAATTTCCTTTTATTGTATTGTTAAATCCATCTTTCCAGTGCTGAAGTTCTTCACAGCATGCTGGTTTAAGGTCAATAAAAATGCTATTCATTCTACTCTGGGCCACAGGTTGGAATATGCTGGTCAGATCATCAAGTTCTGTGAATAACAAATTGTCATCACTGATTTTCTTAAATTAAGATAGCATGACTATAAAACTGATATCTGAGTGATGATACTGAACTTAGCAATGACTCCTCTAGAAAAATGCATTTTTTGTAACAGGCCTTTTCTATACAAATACTATTTCTAAGAACTACTCAACTGTCGAGGCATGTGCATGGATTCTGCCAATTTACATCTTTACCTCCTTTGCCCTCCCCAATAGTGTGCATAGTGTGGGAAGCATAAGATTCCTCCACAGTTTTAAGAAGCATGCGTTAGTAATAGAGAAGTATAGAGAACCTAGGCTGTGACTCTGAAGAGCCAGTCCTGTCACAGCTGACATACCAGAGTGGTTTTCGTCTTTTTGTACTCCATAGGGTTATTTCAGGTTTCCACTGGTGTAGAGAGAATCTGGGTCACAGCTCAGCCATCTGTCTGTAGATGACTTTCCCTCAGAAATTCTATCTACCTCATTTTAGTCTGTACCTAGGATAGGAAAAGCAGCTAGGACTGGGTAGGATATTTCCACAAAATTTGTTTTCATTCAAAAAATGCTGATGAGTTGAAATGGAAATTTTTGTGGTCATTTGTTTTGACAAATATTTGTTGACATTATTTCTTTGCTCTAAGGAGAGGTTTTTTGAGGTTTCTTTTCCAACCTGGCTAGTCCACAGTAGCATAGTGATTTGAGTGTTTCCCTGAGGCCAGGGTCAGATCCCTGCTTGATGTGATTTGAAGTGCAGACCTGAGTTCAAGTTAATTGAGGAGGCTTCATAAACTAGATCTTTCTGCTCTGCACCTAGAAAAGGGTAGTCTCTGGGTGTTTTTTCATGGTTGTTGCAAGTTAAGGCTAAAGGTTAAATGTGCTGATTCCTTCTACTAATATAGAGGTCAAACAACAGGTTACAGAATGTGGAAATAGGCTTATGGAGTAAAATCAGTAGACTCATAACTCCATTCAAAGCTTCTGGTTCGG
Organism: Pycnonotus jocosus; assembly: GCA_013400435.1. Lineage (NCBI taxonomy): Eukaryota > Metazoa > Chordata > Aves > Passeriformes > Pycnonotidae > Pycnonotus > Pycnonotus jocosus. Next base: position 250,963 of record VWYP01030171.1, read on the forward strand.
GGACTCTAGGAGCATTGATCATATTTGATGCTGAAGTTGTTATGGCAATTATTCTCCACAGCTGGACAGAGCTTCCCAGAGATGAACTTTGCTTTGGTTTGAGGCTGCAAGTTATGCTTCTGCCTTGGCAGCACAGTCCTAAATGGCAAATAAAGTGTCCCGGTGAGGGCTTTATATCTGCTGCGGAAGTTCTTTGGACATGCTTTGAAATTTCCTTTTTCCCTGCAAACATAGAGATCTTCTGTTCCAATGGACATGAGTTTGACCATTTGACATCTATGACTGCTACTGGATTTTTCTTAAGTTTATTCAATAAGGGTTTTTTGAGTCCAGAAGTGTTCTGAAGTATTGCTTCCATGTTTCTGTTAACTCATTTTCCTAGATATAGCTTTAAATAGTCTTAAACCTCACAAATACAATTTATATACCAAATGTCCTAAGGAATTCTTTTGTTTTCTTGGAGCAGTTTTCATTTGGGCTCATCCCTCCAAAGATGCACAATTTGTAATTTGAATCTCTTAATATATTAATGATAAAATGCAACTTTCCACATAACAAAAACCATTATCTGTTTCACAATAGATGTTAAAGGCTTTTTCCATAGAGCCTCCATATAGCCTGTCAAGGTAAGATACATGGCTGATTTAACACTTAGAATGCCTCTATTTTTCCTTTCTTGTAGGAAAAATACCAGCACTAACATTCAGCTAACCTCAGTAATGCGCAGACATTCCTACAAGATTTCCTTAGAATTGTCTTCCTGAGGTGAGTTAATGTTCCTTTCCAAGTCAGTCTGAAGATCATGATTGCCTGGCAGTTTTGAAAGAGTGATATTGACTTTGCATTGCCTGTCTTGAAATTACATCTCTTTTTATATAGTATAATTTTATTTTCTATTTCAGTCTCTTGAGACATTTGCCAAGCTTTTCTTTTTATCCTTGGAAAATCAGGCTTTTGCAATATTTCTTTTCTGATGTTGGCTCCTGATGCTTTGGAAGAAAGTGTCAGAATTCCTTCAAATGGCCAATTATATTGTAGTTTGCCCAAAGGAAAGTTTCTTTTTAACATTAGGCATGATTCTTTGGCATATGTCCCAAAATATGAAGATTATATATTTTACTATCTTGGTGTTATCAAAAATTACCATAGATATAAGTATTGAGTCATATGAACATGTATTCTTCTATGTAAGACTTTAGTTTTGAATAAAGACATAGGAAGATGACTGTGATGGTCTGAAAACAAAGACCAAAATCATGCTGATTCCCAAAGGATTGTGGAGCAATGAGAATCACAGGTTTTACACTCATTATAAAGTAAAATGCACACTGAAACAGAACCTAAAATAAGTTTGGTATATACAGTGAGAATGATTACTGTTTCTTTGGAGGTCTTCTGTCACCTGGCAAAAGGAAGGCCAAGGGCTGGGACCAATCAGCTCCCCTGACCCTGCCCAGACAGGTACATGAGAACAGCATGAGAAAATAGTGACACTTCCCAAAATCCCTCTTTCCTGAAGCCTGGGGGTGCAAACAGCGTAAACCATCATACAATACCCAGTGTCAAGAGATTTCCACAACATAACTATGTGTTTTACAGGAGGAAAATACCTCCATTTGCATGGGGACTGGTAAACCTTCACCTGAAAACATTAGCTGAAATTTAAAAAATTAAAATAATCTTCAGATTTGTGTATGCGCTTGTGTGTGTGTAGGTACACATGTTTTGCAGTGACAGAGGTTTTGTCTGAAAGATGCCAGTGGAATCAGAATGAAAGAATCAATTATTTGGCTTAGTTTAGTTTCTATTTGACAAATCTGTAGCCTGAAGTAGTTCACTGTTAGTGAACATGCTGGTATGCCACATATTTAAAGTGGTCAGAGCTTAAATTTGGGTACCTGTGACATTTTGCTCTAGATTTTAATTCAGTCTACATATATTAATGGCACTTTGGAGGAACTGCAGCACAAAATGGGAGAAATAATGGAAGAAAAGGCAGTCATATTTAGATCGTTTTTCTCCCTGCCATTTCCATTTCAAAATTTTCTGCTTTCAAGTGATGAAAGAAACTGCAATAACTTTCTCTGCAAGTATAAAACCCCTTTAGAAATATCAGATACAGATCAGCCTAGTCTGGTAGGAGATTTTTCTAATGCAATTCTTGCTGTTCTTGCTTTTTTTATTTTGAGCTTTATGCAGTTTTGCATGTAAGTTTTGGAGTATGTGAATACTGCAGTCATAGCTGACAATATGCATACTGACAATATCCGTACCTACCTGACAGAGTTAAAATTGCCCAACCAAGACAGTTTTGCCTGGAAAACAGAGCTTAAAGTAGGATAAACACCTGCTGGCTACAAGGGATCGCATTCCCCCCAGATTGTAACCAGTGTTGTTGCCGTGAATATCCAAGGTATGTGCAAATGCCCTGTGCTGGTGCCAGCTACACTCCGGCGATGTGCGCTGTGCTGAGGTGACTGCATAATGCGCCTCTGCCTGTATCTGTGCCCTAAATGCTCCCACAGAGAACACTGCACTAGCTACTTCCCCCTGTAGTCTTGCCTGGGGTCCAAATTCTGTGACGTGAATATTAAAAAACAAGCAAACAAAACCTGTCTAGCGACTAGGGCAGCCTCCAGTTTGGGCTGATCTGAAAACATTACAGGCAGGACCACAAACTGGTACTGCAGACCTGCGGGACTCAGGGGAGGGCGGGGACAGCTCTCTGTGTGACATTGCTGGTGGGATTGCCGCTGGATGGTTTTCCCAGCGCTGTGTTTTGAGGGTTGGGGTGCTGCATTGTGCCCAGGCTGCCGGCAGCTCCGGACACAAGCCCCGACACGCCGGCGGGCTCGGGCTCGGGGCTGTCCGGATGAGCGCGGCTTCACCTCATCCGAGAGGAAGGGGTGTAGTCCGATGTGAGCGTCCCATGGCCTGCAAACGGCTCTGCCACCCCATTGTTTGCAGTGTCTCGGTGGAAGTGGGTCAGGAAGCTTATCTAGAGCCATCCCCACCCTTTCACCGGCAGCCCTTGTTTGAAAGGGACGCCGCACATTTCCCTCCCTGTCCCACCTCCCCTCCACCCTGATTTAGAGCAACCCCAGTTGTTCCCACAGCGCTCTGCTTCCAGCCTTCGACGTGTGGTGTAAAGAAATCTCATTTTAATTCCTCGAGCACTGTCTGTTTCCTTCGCTTGGGGCTCATGACAGGTGCCCCTTTGTTCTTTGGTTTGATATTATCTCAAATAGCCTCGGAGCTTCAGCCAGGCTAAAAAACTTGCACTAGCAGCAAACTGCCCAAATTAGCATTTTTGCTAATTCCAGAGAAACGAAAAGTTGCTGAAGCCCCGCCAGGAACCTGTCAAATTAATTTGCAGTGGGAGAAGTGGATATGGAGTGGGGAAAAGGTTCAACTGAATATGGCACAGAAAACGGCCTTTATAGACTCTCCTATTCCTGCTTTTACAGATAGAATCTTGAATTTGGAAATCGGGAAATAGTGAAACTATCAGTAAAATAGTTTAAGATAGACCTTTATTTATGACACAGTTGAAAGCCTTGCATTTTTCTGAGATCCCTGTTAAACGTCATTTTCATTTTGTAAGTTATTAAACCTTATGTTTTGTCTGTAAAGCACCAAAGATTCCCAATATTTTTGGACTTTCTAAGCTCAACAATATATTTTTTCTAAAAACAGCTTTATATTTTTGCACTTTTTGAGAACATGGTCCTCCTGTATTCATTTGTCTGTACTCTGAAGCTCAGAGTCATTGGGCTTTTATTGTGTCTGCCTTATTAAATATGATTTATTCTCCACACTCCTTACTTGAGTATCATGTTTAGCCTTGTCTGAAAAATGTATGGCCAGCTGTTATCTAGGTAACTACCTGGCTATTGTTCTAGACAGAGGGAAGTAAATTAAATCCTTGGTTTTCTTTCCTGTCCTCTGCCTTTGCAACATATCTGGAAAACACAGGCACAGTGAGGGGTTATATAAACAGTACATGAGCCGTTGCAGGGTGGGTCATATTTTACAACTGAAGTAGCTCAGGAGTGAAAGAGTATGTGCCAGAAGCAAGGAGGAATTGAAGAAAAAGCTGTATATCTGAGTCACAGAGTCACTCCCAGGATAGTGTTGTTCATGCCACACCTTTGCTGGAAGCATTAAATTTCAACCCAGTCCTTTATGATTTACACTAGCACTACCACTGAATGTTCATTACTCATTCTGGGTAATTAACATATTATTTAAGTTTTGATTGCCAGTATTTTTTTCTGGTATACAAGAAAGCAGAAGAATATTGTCACATAAACAAGATTAAGCCTTTTCAGTGAGTGAAAAATCAAGGAAGGGGATAAGTTTCTGTTAATTAAACTGCTTCTTCTTTTACACTGCCAGACCTCTACACTCTCCCATTACACTGCATGTCTTATTGTGGTGTGTGTGAGGTATAAGCTAACAAATCACTATATTATAGGTAGGAAAAAGTTTTAAAATACTGGGCTGGGAAGGAAGTGGGAAAAATTACACTGTGCTGCGTTCAGAATTGAGGGGTTTCGCTCTGGCTAGGGCTTGCTTGCTTCCAGTTGCAGCAGACGACCAGCGAACAGTGGTAAACCCTGTCTGAGCTCAGATGTCCAGCTCCCAGTGCTCCCCTTTCTTCATTCATGACCTACACTGCAAGCAGAGAGGCTGCAGAAAGAGAGGATGAAGCTATAGATGATAAGCTGTGAGTCACAGTGAGAAATGCTCTTACGTTGCAAGGCAGTTTTGAAATAGTAAAGAATGTGTAAGAACCTAAGATACAATTATGGATTTTAGCTGAATATGTGTTACTGTTACCTGCTATTTCTATTATTTTGTAGTATAAAGGCTGGGCAGTCTCTCTGTCTATTGTCAGTGTATTAAGCAACCTGGACTAGCTTTGAAGGTACTTCTGCTTTGAGCAAGGGGTTGGACTGGATGACCTCCAGGAATCCCTCCCAGTCTGTTGGAGGGTTTTTTTAATGGCTTTATCAGTCTTTACAGAAACTTTGTTATCTGATGCACTGACACACGAATGTGATCACCCCTCTGTCCTCCCACTATGTTTCTCAGCAGAAAACCATCGCTTTTTCTTGGCCACGCCTCTGTTCTGTCTGTCCAGGCTGAGTCCAGGTGACACAGGTACGTGGCAATCAGAGCCACAGTGACTGGTATGATCATCAGTATCCTGCTTGTGGCACCTGCAGTGACTTCAGAAGGCAGGGTACCATTCCTGGGAAAAGTGCTCAGTAGCACGGCTTTGCAGCATTATCTGCATACTCAGTAATCTGTGCCTCAGTGCTTTATCAGACTGAGGCATTGCATAGAGGGCAATCAGTTATGTCCCCCTTTGCCAGTGCATCAGCAAAGGTATCCATCACTATGGGTATGCTGGTATCTTTGGTGGGCATTGAGAGTTTATCTTTTAAATAAAACAATTAGTCCATATTTTAGAACAACATTAAGTGGCACTAAATCTGAATCTGAGACTCATAATTTAGCATATTGGTATTTTTGGTGTTTTCCCATAGCTCTGATGCATTCTTCTGCTTGTTTTCCTAAGTATCATGCATCTGTGAGCTGACACCCCAAATCTGGTAGCCTAATAACTTGCCTATAAGACACATTATGGGACACAAACTCAGTGGTGGCTATACTCCCTGCTTTATTTATTAGAGACAAACGTAGTGTGAGACATTGAGCTAGATAAATTGGCTCAGAAAAAAATTCTAGAAAAGATGTAGGAAAAGGCACTTTGCTTTCACAAGGCTTAACACTGATTAAGAAGGAGCAGCTGAAACCTAAAGGGCAATTCCATTCTTCAGTAATTCTTGGGTAGAAAGAAATTTTGTCTGCTGTATTAAGAGTACAAAAGCTGGGCTTCAGTGTTCCTTGAATGGCCCTGCCTGGCAGAGTGAATTCCTCAGTCTGATGCTGGCCTGGGAAAGAAGCAGCCCAGCCTTGGCTCTTCCTGGCACCATTGCCTTTAACCAGCTTCTGCTGAGGTTTGTACTTCCTTGCAGGGTCTTTATTACTCATTTCTGTCATTATTACTCATTATTCGGTCATTTCTGTCTTTATTACTCATTTACCTGTCTTTATCCTACCTGATTTCCTGCTTCTCATGCACAATCCATGCAGTTAAGGGAAGCCTTAGCTCCAGTATCCTGTGCCTTATCTTTGATATAAATACAAATGCATTTTGTAGGATACCTCATTTATAAATGTGTATTTCCTTCTTGGTGGTGTTTTTGTTGTTGTTGCTTTGTTGGGCTTTTTTTCTTTTAGACAATAACTTTCATGTTTATTGTAGAGTATAATACAAAACTTTTTGGAATGTCCATATGACTGAGGGTTGCAATAACAGCCAGTATTAAGATTTGGTGCATATACACTCCAGCACTTTTAATGTGTTCTTAGTATTTCTCAACAACTGCATATGATGTCTTAACACTCATTGCTAGTCTACATGACAAGCTCATCAAAGAAAAACATACTCTGCTTGAATGGCCTCTGAAGATCCAATGTTTTCACTTCTCTAAGCAGCTGTTGCCTTTTGGGTGTTCTTTTGTCATGGGGATGTTATGAATTTTAAGTCATTCTCTTCTTGCCTCCCTCATGCTCCCAGCCAGAAAAAAAATCAGTTAGAAAAGAGGCAATTAACCAGCACTCAATTTGCTGCAATGCCATAATAGTAATAATAATGGTGTTTGGTCTGGATGCCTTTAGGGACACAAGAAATTCCTTATCTTGTGCAGTTACTGCAGTTTTAATTTTCTTGTTTTCACTTTATTATGTTTTGCGTGAAAAGGAAAACCAGAAAAGCCAAGCACGCTTTTGGTATTCTGACAGTCTCATAATAAATGTTGTGTGCTTGTGGTAAAGTTCTGTTGGGAATTCTGTAAAATAAAAAATGTTTGGAACATTCGTATCTCCAAAGGAACAGCAAAACTGTTAATATGAATTGTTTTCAGAATTTTATTAGCTGAATTTAAATAACATGAGTTACTGGTAAGGTGCTTGCACCCTCATCCTGTAGGATGCCAAAGGATCCAAACATATGATCTACTTAGAGAGAAGATGGTCAGACTTAATATGAATAGCCCCATTCAGTGAAACAAATATTAGTTTTTAGATTCTTAAAATTAAAAAAAAAAAATCATTAACTTCTCAATGCCAAGAAAAAAAGAGTTGATTTGCCTGAGTATCAGCACCCTTTTCAAACTCAAAACAATCAAATACACTTATTGGGATAATAGTTGGAAAACTACCTTGAGATGGTCTGGCTTTTCCTTTCAAAAGTGTAACAATGGTGGCAAACTTACTGAACTGGCAAAATTAAACCAAGTGAAAATTTCCACTTCATCAACAAGTTGAATCATGTCATGCCTTATAAAGCATGAAGTTTAAAAATAAAGAGTGACTTAAGTTCATAACAACTCCTGGCTGTGATGCCACTTCTGCTTTTATTTTCAGCATAGTCAGCTTCTGTAGCTTGGAGTTCTTTTGCCTTGTACAGTACAGTTAATTTCTTTTTTAAAACATGCATAGCAGAAACCAGAGATTTAAATCTCCTCTTTTCTGCTGTGGATAAACCACTCAAAAAAATGGAAATGGGACTACCATGTGTAAATAAGGAGAGTTATATCCTATGATTAATTATTTATGTAACTGGGTCATCACCTGTTGAGGTGATCTAAGGGTGTGCGTTTCTTTTCATGGACATTAATCTAGACTTTGTAGAGCATCCCAATCCATTTCCTGTTCTGCCCAGTTGCTATTAAGAACATGACTATGCCTGGAAAGATTGAGAAAAATGCTGCTTTTTTCGAGAATCACAATAGCATACAGAGGGAGTCAATTATCCTCGGACAGGCACCATTCAAATTCCCAAAAGCAGTATAGGTGCCAAGAAAACCCCAGAAAGTTCAGTGGCTTTGTTTGGCTTGGAAAAACACTCACTCAGAAATCTGGCTTTTTATTTATCCATGATCCCTACAGCATGCTTCAGCTGGAGCCTGGCTGAAGTCACAATATGTTTCCTTGACCAAGTATACCACTGGAGCTACATTCAGGCATGGGATTTCTAAATGCATTTCAGGCCTGGGCTTTAGGTACAGGGAGCTTTTCTACCGACTCCAGGGTTTACAACTGAGCTCTGTTTGGGCTGTGATCGCCTGCCAAGTTAAAGTACAGTTCTCATACAGTTTACAGATCATCCTGTTTCTAGGTGGGCAAAACAACCCCAATAGAATAGTTGCTTGGAATATGATGAGTCTTCTGGACTGGAAGCAGGAATGATCAAACAGAAAGAAAGGCTTGGAGAGGAGACAGAATATGCATTTCAAGGCTGCGAGTAGAGCAGGTTTCAGCTGACTACTGGCAAAATTCCACGAGTCCTTATTTTCTATAGACAGGTTTATCTGCTCCCATATGTTAGGCCCTGCTTCACTTCCAGATTCATCCTCTTTCATTCTTTTGAATGCATCTGTCCTGTTAGTGCTCTACCCTGGGAATTTAAAGGTATTAAACTGCAACCGGTTATTTCCATGATTTCTCACTCTTAAAATGTGACAAACTTGCTACAAAGCTTTTTCTGTGCCTTGCATGTGTGTACCAAATGTATGGAAGCCAAAGCAAAAAGGCAGCGCATGTCCTAGAAGGATTTCTTGGCTTCCAGAGTGGTTATGACTTTTCAGAATGAAGGATTATTGAACGTTTCCCAAAGCAGCAGCTGTACAAATGGCTCCCACACCAGGAGGAGGAAATATATGCGCTAATCCTTGAATTGGTGATTCATGCCAAGACATCCTGGGGACAAACTGAAACCCCAGAGGGAAATACCTGATAGATTTCAGGATCATTGAAATGCTAAAATCTCCTCAGGGTTTTCAAAGTTTCTCTATTTTCCTAATAGTTTTGTTTGCAGAGCCCATTTGTTGCCTGGGGGAAAGTATGCATCTAGCAGTTTACTGACCTCCAGTAAGCATAAATTGACCTTTGAATTCAGTAGTACTCCGCCAGACTGATGCCCTCCAGACTGGAGTTTAATATGCTTTCATATATTAAGAGTCTTTATCTTCTCCCTACTTTGCAATGTTAAGCTATTCCTGAAAATTCACATCCTTGGATAAGTGCATGATAAAAATTGTGGGTAAATGGGAAAGAAAAGAAATTATGCAGTTTCTTCAGTGTCAGCATCATGTCAGCTGACCTTTCAGCATTGTCAGCTCAGGTTTGGAGCTCTTCTCAAATGTCTGCCAATGCTTTTCCATCCCTGACTCAAGGGAATGCCAGGAGCAGTGTGCCTTTCTCAGCCTTCCCCAAAAGCATCAAGAGCATGATCTTTTATCCAGCTCCATGGAGGAGGCTGTGCAGCAATCTAATCCCCTTCCATTTGCGTTGGGGGAATACAGCACCTGATCACATGGCCTTTAGGTCTATATCCTGCCAGGCAAAATAGGGTCTATATATAGGTCTTAATTTTATAGCAAGTTCTTTGGAAGATCAGAACTGCTATTAGATGTGCATAGCTGATTTAACATCAGGTGGTCTGACATATTTGTACTCTTGAATTATGAATGAAAATTTCTAAAACTTAAATATATCATTAGAAAATTACTAAGAGCAATTTCCTCCCCTTCACATTTGCATAATTAAATTCACCGTGGAACTGTACTCTCCCTAAATATATAGATCCTATAGAAAAGTCAGAAGGTGTCTGAAAGCTGTATAAAAGGAGCAGGATGCACATGCAGATTTACAGGAGGGGTAGAGAGCAGCTACACTTTGCCTTCCAGATTACCACTTCTGAATTATGAGCATTCATTGAAGATTTCAAACATCTTTATAAAAAACCCAGGTGCCTCTCTGAAATATTTTTATTTGAAGTCATAGAAATTGTGCATGAACATAAAAAAAAATTGAACTGAACTGGAAACACAATATCTTGAGTTTATATTTCCCTTTGAAACACTCATATAAGTCAAGACTCTAAAAATAACACCTTAACTTTAATTCCTACAATCTGCAGAAATTGTTCTGCCCATTATCCTTTCATTTCCACCCCAGTTTTGGCACTGTTGTGACTGCAAGGAGGCATCACTGACATCTAATCAGAGCTGATACAAGATCCTAAACCATTAACACTTAAGGCCTTGTTTTTGTAACTTATTCCCTCTTTCTAAAGCTAAGTGCCTCACATCTCCTGCTCCCTCTTCCCTGTACACAATTTTTGTGTTCTTCAATGACAGGTAAACCTCTGCTGATCTTTTCACTTTCTTCCCTGAGGTCTTTCTGTCTTTTCTTCCCCTTCCTCTGCCCACTGAATAAATGAAAGAAAGTACCTGGGTGGCTGAGATGTCTCTCTCAGTAATTATAAAAAATCATGTCTGAGGGGTCATGTAGGATTGGATGATTTTGTCAGTGGCCCAGCTGAACTGCTGAAGTCCCATCTAGTCCAACTATCTCTGGGTTTCAATGAAGCTTAGAGTATTCAGTAAATACTCAAAGGATCAAGTTGATTTATGTAACCTCTTTTTATAAAAGACACAACATTTTTTAAAGGTGATCAAATATGTCAGCTGTAAAATATAAAGTGTCACTTTTGATTGCTATGTTTATGTCATGGTATGAAAGACAGGTATCTGGAAAATTCAAATCCCCTCCCTCCAAATTATTATAACTTAGGAAAAAAAANCTGGATGTCCCCAGCAGGCAGGAGGCTGGATGTTCCCAGCAGGCAGGAGGCTGGATGTCCCCAGCAGGCAGGAGGCTGGATGTCCCCAGCAGGCAGGGGCTGGATGTCCCCAGCAGGCAGGAGGATGGATGTCCCCAGCAGGCAGGAGGATGGATGTCCCCCGGCAGGCAGGATGCTGGATGCCCCTGGCAGGCAGGGGGAGGTGCAGGTCACACAAGCAGAGATGGTAGATTTTCTCAGGACTGGACGTTTTCTGGTGACAGTGGAACTTCTCCCGCAGCAAGTAAAAAAGCCAGCCCAGCTGTGTCCCCTCCAATGAGTGCTCCGAGAGCAAGAAGCAGTGAAACTGCCTCCTGCTCTTTTATCTGCCCCAAAGAACTCTTATTACCTCCCCCTTCAAGAGACACTCCCAGAGAGACAAAAGGGGTAGCCAGCTCCTCCTCTTACCCCCTTTGTTCTGCCTGAGTACCCATAAGTACCCAGTAATTAGTTCCCTAGCAACATATGGGGGAAAATCCTATAAATGAGAAGAAAAAGAAAAAAGAAATCTAACCCCCAACAGTTTATTAACATAGCAGAAATGCTGTAATGTACAAACAAGAGGCATAGCAGTTGTTCTTAAGTAATAGGGAGTATTACATAATAGGGACTCTGTAAGAACTGTCAGTATTGGTTGAAATGTTTTATAGTTGCTGTCCTGTATCATTTGATCTATAAGTTATTACACAACTATAATAGTCACAAGAGAATCCTGTGATTTACAGGGTATGCTGTTAGATTGTTATTCAGATGTGGACTGACTGCTTTAAATAAAAATACTGTACTTCTGTCATTAAAAATTGTTTTATGATTCTTATCAAATAACTATGATTGCAATGTTTGATATTATTTTGTATTATTTTATAAACAAACTTTGAAATCAGATGGAGAGTGAAAAATATTTCTGCTGTAAATGTAGTCAACTATTTCATTTTGTTCTGTCGTTCTGATTGTTCTTTATACCTCTAAAAATGTGCTGTGGTGGGTTAACCTTGGCTGGCTGCTTCCCCACTCCCTCTCCTGAGCAAGACAGTGGGAGAAAATAAGACGAATAGAGCTCATAGGCTGAGATAAGGGCAGGGCAATCATTCACCGATTACTGTTATGGGAAAACAGACTTGACTCAGGGAAGATTAATTTAACTAATTTCCAATTAGAAACAGACTAAACTGATGATTAACAAAATCAAAACAAAAGCCACCTTCCCGCACATCCCCTTTCTTTCCAGGCTCAAGTTCATTCCTTTTTTCCTGATTCTTCCATCTCTTCCTCCCCTTCCCCAAGAGCCATAAGACAATGTGGATGGCAGATTGTGGAGTTTGTAACAATTTGTCTTTGTCAGTCCTTCCTTCTCATGCTGTTCCCCCACTCGAGCATGTGGACTTTTCTGGTTTAGGGCAAATTTGGGAGGAAACCTCTGAATGGGAGTCCCTTTAGAAAGCAAATTCAAGCGGCCCCTCCCCCAACAGGTTCAGGGAAAGATTTCCTTGGAGAAAAGTGGAAAAAACTCTGTTTATTTAACAAGCAAAATATTCAGGAGCATAAAAAATTATTAATATTTAACAATAAAACCTCTCACTGTTCTGAAGAGATGGCAAAATTCAGAATCCTTTCATGGGAGGTAGCTCAACTCAATCAGTCCCTCCGGCGCTGGATTGCAGTGTCCAGGCCCCGGTGGGCCGCAAGTGTGAGCTCCTGGGGTTTTTATGGGTTTTCAGTTCACGGCAGGTTTAAAGTTCCAAGGAAAAGAAAAAACACTGTCCAGGGAACTTCTCTAGCTGAAAAACTAGCTGAAAAAACTAACCAAAAAAGCAAAGGATAGCTCTCTCCTGTCCTGCAGACAACACAGCCCATGTGAAGGACGCAGGGAAGCAAGTGCAGTCTCTGAAAACAAACTTTGCCCTTCTTTTTCTCCCCCTTTGCTCCTAGAACCAGTTTTAAAGGTGCAGAACTTAATACCCAGCATAAACAGAACAGACAACTGGGGATACAAGCATCATAAAGTCACCCTAGGACAGGGACCCTCCCACAGGAGACAGCCTTTCACGAACTGCTCCGATGTGGGTCCTTCCCATGGGCTGCAATTCTTCAAGAATTGCTCTAGTGTGGGTCCCCTCCCTGGGGTGCAGCTCTTCAGGAACAAACTTCTCCAGCATGGGTCACCCACAGGGTCACAGGTGCTGCACAAGACCTGGTCATGCCAACAGGCTTCAGCTCCTGCCTGGAGGGTGCTCCACCCTGGAGTCTCCTTGAGCTACAGTTTCCTTCAGAAAATATCCACTACTGTGGCATGTAGTCCTTGATGGACTGTAGGATCCATGTCTGCTCCACTGTGGACCTCCATGGGACAACTTGCCTTGCAGACAACTTTGCCACAAGCTACACGGGAATCTGCTCTAACACCTGGAGCACCTCCTTGCCCTCCTTCTGCACTGACCTTGAGGTTTGCAGGGTTGCTTCTCTCACATATTTTCTCACTTCTCTGTCCCTCACAGCATTTTTACTTTGTCTTCAATATGTTACCAGGGATATGCTGCCAGCATTGCTGAAGGGTTCAGCTTTGCTCAGTGGTGGATCTATTTTGGAGTCATCCAGAACTAGCTCTGTCTGACATGGGGCTGACTCTTGGACTCCTTTAAAGAAAGCCCCTCCTGTAGTGCTGGCCCTGGCTTAGCAAAATCTTGCCATCTAAATGCAATTCATAAGCATATATGGAAGTTACTTTTACTTTCTCCCTCTGTAGATTCATCAAGAAGGTATGAAAGTTTAAACACATTTATCTGTTTCCAGGCAACTCAGTTCTATAAGTGTTTTTCATTACTGATGTTGGCATTCCTTTTATTTCTGTGGTGAAAACAGGCTGCAGACAATTTTTCCTGTATGTTATAGGATACTTTGTACATTGCCTACTTAGAGTATGTTTTTGTGTTCTAAAAAGACCTTATGAGTTTTAGTCCTACCTTTGTCTTTGAAAACTCATATTGTCCTTCAAGGTTTCAGTGGTCCCAATAGTTTACAACATGGTTGTGTTGCAGATCTAGTTTTGCAGTGGTCAGAAAGGATCTGTCAAAAAAAAAAATCATAGAACATTTTAGACTTTAACAAATCACATTTTCTCTGACTTGTGAAATAAAGACTGGATTGTCTAACTTTTGTGGTTGTGTGCAATGACCCTGTGGATCAATGAACTTCAAGGACCTGGTGGTAATGAAACTGATTCATGTTTTTTTCACTAAGCCTGGGTTTTTTGATGACACTTTTGTTCGAAGAGAGAAGGGTAGAGTGTGCTCACATCCTCTCTATTTTTTCCCTCAAAATAATATATATTAATGCTGATGATAATGACGATAGAAGTTCTTTTGGAGGAAACCCAGTGTCCTCTGAGTTTCTTCCTGCCTTGGGGCCTGAGTATAGAATAAAAACATGTTGTTGTCCCCATTTTATTCAGCACAACACCAGAAAAAATTTCTCCTGCTGTGGCAGAAGATTAGACTAATATTTGCTTGTGCGAAGGAAGTCCTGACAACGTTTTCTGACCATGCCAAAAAACAATTTTGAACTTACACTATTCTCCAAACTTAGTTATTTCTGCTTCAAGGGGTCTGCTTTATTACATTTTTGCACTCTCAGAATTATTGTGGAATTTCTGCTTTTTAAAACTTTCTGTCTTCATCAAACTTAATAAATTACATTCATTTAAGCTGCAAGATTTTAGGGTTTTGAAATTTAATTAAGAGACACAACTGCATGGTTATTCTTACTAAATAATATATATTTACATATAATTACTAATATGGAAGTTACTTTAATAGAAATTAAGTATTCAATAGTTGATATAAAAGAAATATTGTGATCCCACAGGTATTACCAGATCTTGTGTGAACAAGACAGTGATAAGAGCTTTTCTCTCTTTCATTTAATTAGTCCTACAAACATCTTGAAGATAATGTTCACTCTTCCTATAGGATTATAGGGTCAGGTTTTTCCCTTTGTTTATAGAATATCCTGAATTAGAAGGGACTCATAAGGGTCATCAAAGTCCAATGCCTGGCTCTGCACAAGACAGCCACAGTAACAACACCATGTGCCTGAGAGCTCTGTCAGGCTTTGTGCTGTGACCACTTCCCTGGGGAGCCCTTTCCAGTGCCCAGCATCTAGGTGAAGAGCCTTTTCCTAATACCCAACCTAAAACTTCTCTGACAGAGCTTCATGACATCCCTTGAGTCCTGTCACTGGAGAGAAGAGGCACTAGCTGCCTTCTCCAATTCCCCTCATGAGGATACTGTAGGCTGATACAAGGTCTTCTCTCAGTCTCAGTCAGGTTGAACAGTCTAAGTGACTCTCTCACCCTATGTCTTCCCTCCAGACCACGCCTGTTGCCCTCAACATTCTCTAATAATTTAACATCTTTCTCATATTATGGCCTGCCCTTATCTCTCAAAACTGTCCCCAGCACTGGAGGTGAGGCTGCCCCAGTGCAGAGCAGAGCAGGACAATCCCCTCCCTTGCCTGGCTGGTGATGCTGTGCCTGATGCCCCCCGGCCCTCCTGGCTGCCAGGGCACTGCTGGCTCATGCCTAACTTGCCAGTGACCAAGACACTTTCCAAGGCCTCACTTTCCAGCATCTCATTCCCCAGTCTGTCTGTACATGCTGGGTTGCCTCATTCGAGGTGCAGCATCCAACTCTTGGTTTGTTGCTTTGTATCGGATTAAATTGCATTGAGGAAGCTAATACTTTGCTTGCCAGTAAAGTTATGAATTTCAATTGAACAGTATTTCAGCACTTCCAGGACAGAGCTGTACCTTGTTTAAAATTCCTTGGCAAGTACCTGAGACCTTTTACAAGGATCCATTCATAGCCTACTTTTGGCTCTTTCCTGTCTATGGCCCTAAAGTCCATTTTGACTGTGGCTTCTGGAAAACAGCAGTGAAGAAGAAGATAAAGCAACAGCAAATTAACCAACCAGTCAAAACGCCATTAGTCTATCTCAATATTCTTTTTCACCTCCCTGTTTCTCACTATCTCTCTTTTAAATCATGGCATAAATGCTAGTTCAAGGATAAGCATACTGAATGTTAGGAAAGACAATGTCCTGAGAAAGAGGAAAGAAGAAATGCCAGGTAGACAGGAAGGCAGAAATAAACAGGCACTCAGTGTTGATGGAGGTAAGGGAAAAGGGAGCTAAGAAACAAGATGTGTAAGAAAAGTTGGAGATGGGGAAAGATCACCAATATTTTTTATGTTTACAGCAGAAGCTACCCAATTTTGTTATTTCTTTACCCCTTATTCAGTAGTTAAAAGATGACAACCAGACTCAGTGTCTTGATTTGAAAAGCTGTGATTATTAATCATGATTCTAGTATTCTTTTAATCAGTTTATGCCTGTAACTTTAATCTTTCTGAAGAGTGTCTAATTTCAGAAATATCTCCACTGATGTCATGGTATTTTACTTCTATATGAAGTAAAGTGCTATTTGAGATGAGTAAATCAATTACTATCTTCTACCTTTCAAAAGTCCATCTCACAAGACTGCCTGCTCTGTCTCTTACAAGCTTGCTTGTACTACATATCTCTATTGGTCTCCCCTTATGACTCCCTATTTATAACAGTCTAAGTTTAGAAATATTTGATCACATATTAGCAGCAGTATAATGTGAGAAGCTATTTGTATTTCTGTATCAGCAGATTAGGCATCAGCTATTTTCTCTCCTACATGGCACAGTAAGCTTCAGTGCTGCAGTACTTTGTCAGGAAGATATCTTACAGGAGATATATTGAGTGTGCAACCATAACTGCATCCAATGGAGAGATAAGAGTGCAGATTTAGATTGTTGTACAGTGCACTTTGTGCTGACAAACAGGTGCCCTTTCATGTTCCAGCAGGACATATAAATTATTTTACAAGTTCCCTGCCTTATTAGAAATACTATGCAGGTTTAAGAAGGATCACATAAAACATATAGTGATTTATTGTATTTAGAATAACAGGTAGATGTTGTAGTATTTAAAGCTCACTGCCCTAAACAAAGGCTCTCAATCTATTGTCCAAACTCTTTACTCTTACAGTGTTATGAGAAGGATATAGATTGCAAGATGTGAGGGGAAGAAAGCTTTCCCTTTTGTATATATAGCTATTGCTCTCATTAGGTTTCAATGTGGAATCACTGGGCTTTGTTTGGCTGAATACATCTGATATTTTCCCTCTCATTTGAATGGAGATATGGTCAGACTTCAGTGACTGCATACACTGCAGTGGAGGCAAAATAATTCACTCTTCAATCTGCAGATTTCCGGAAGCAGCAAGGCAAGTAGAAACATTTTTCTTTCCCATTCTTGATCAGGCTTTTTATCAGCCATGTGGAACCACTTTTGTTTGCTCAGCCACAGTCAGACTGAGGTACTTTTTAACAAGATCCATGTGTTAGAAGGATTTTTAAGCCAAATACTGGAGACTCTTCTCATTCTATGTTGGAACACAATATAATCCTGCACATATATATCTGTGTATGCATACATGTGCATATGTTTGCATGCATACTTGTCTGTAGATATGCTTTCTTTTCTAGTTGTTTGGAGATTTTTTCCTCACAAACTTCAGCACTTTAAAATATCTGAAGTATTGTAGCTAAATACTATTGCAGTTTCCAATTGTCTTCTTAAAAGAATTGAAGTTAGATACTTACTCTAAACTATTTGGTATGGGTAGAATAAACAGTTTTTCTGTCTGATGAGGAAATAATCAAGGACATATTATTATCATATTTAGGGGTGTATTAGGCACAGTTGTATTGTAGAAGTGTAATGGAATGAGTGTTTCAAGAGTGAAGGTGACCTCAAAATATGACACATTAATCCACTTTGCTGAATGTGTCTTAGGGAAAAAAAGTCGAGATGTGAGACTATTTTTCCATGTCTCTGCAGTTTAGACAGCAAGACGAAATATGATAAAAAACACTATACTAAAAAGAATTAAAAGTGCTTTTATGCACAGAGGAATCCTCTCAGTATTTTACTATTCCCAGGATTTTCCAGGACTGTTTCTATGTATAGAGGACCGGTTTTGTGGTGGTGTAACATCCTCTCAGTGGCATCAGCCCAGCAAAAGACAGTATAATGAAGAGAAGAATGAAGACTATTGTTCTCAACAGGAAGACAGTTTATTTGACTTATATGATCAGAATAACTGAGTGATTGACTTGTTTCTTCTCTGCAAGAAAAGACATAGCTGGAGATAGAGGAGCACATTCACAGCATGTGGCTACCTTGGTACTGAGGCTAAGAACAGTTTTACTAACAGGACTGGCATAGACAATATCTTCAAATAAAGTCAATTGCTTGGAAAATATTGCAAGTCAATCCATGGTAAGGGATTTCATCATTGCTCACTGCATTACCACCAAATGTGAAAAGCAGTAGTTTTGAAAACTAAGCCAATCCACAATTTTCTGAACAAGGAACTATCTCATAGCTGGAAGAGGAATAAGTACCAAAGAAAAGTAAATGGAACCGGAGGCAATTTACTGCTGTAGGCATAGAGCTAGTGGAATTGCTATTTGGAAAGAACTGACCTTTTCCCCTTCAGTGGGTCTACTTCCATATTGACCTATCTTAAAATCTAAGTAATTGTTGTCCACTCTGTGTTACCTTGGGATTAGAACTTATTCTGCTTGACTTTTATGTATTTCAACTACTGTTCACAGTCTGGCAAGTAAACAAATGCAGTTTTAGGATAGTTGACTCAGTTGTTTCACTGAAAGGAGTCAAAGGTAAGAGATTTTCATTGACTGTACTCTCCTTTTGTTACTTACTGAAGAGTTTTCCTTGGTCACTTCTCTGGAAATGAGGTCAGCAAACAAAATAGGATTTAATAACATTTTTAAATTAAAGTTTGAAAAACAGAGGAGGGAAATGCTTCTTGAAAGGTGAAGGGAGTGGTGTTTTTCTTCTGTGGGACTGAAGGAACTTGATTTCTAGATAAACATAATTTTTGAAGATTTCATTCTTTCTACAGCTGTGGGCAGGACTGTGCATTTATATTGTGTGTTCCCTGGACTGATTCCTACAATACAAGAGTTTCAAATGATACCTCATGCAGAGTAATGCAAAACCAACAGAATAGAGTCCTTAATATGCTTGAAAGCAGCCAATTTATATCAACAATGGAGTGAGCCTGTTTTGGCTGATATTTAAGAGTTGAAAATAAGGTCTTCACAGATATTTTGTTTGCAACAACATATCTCTCTGCTCTGCACTTCCATGGTGATTGAAGTGCATTGCATTCCTGGTTTTGTCTAGTATAATACTTAGCAATCTCAAAGTCCAGGATCTGAAGTTCAAGACCATCCTGTGATATGAGTCAGAAGACTTTGGGCAGACCTCACACTACTAAATTTAAATCTTAAAGGATATGGGGCTTTCAATTTTTACTTTCTCAGTCCTATGCCCTGCCCTACATGCCCTGCTGGTGTCAAGAGATTCAGGGCTTCCTTTTCAATGCCGTGAATGTTTCAGACTATCTTTGGTTTTCTGAAATTCGATGATCTCATGGCCCCCACTTTCCAGGGACCACCCAGGTTGTTGTTCAGGATCAGTCTCCAATAGTTTGTTCTTCCCAAAGCAATTTTTACTCCCTGGAACCTCCTTTTACACAGAGTTCAGAAAATGATCCATCTTCAATTTTAGCTGGATCTTGCCATTCCCCACCTCCTCACCCTGAAATGTCAGTATTTCCTGTGGAAATCAATTTTTTTGTTTCAACTAGATTTTGACAAAGAATCTAGATGCCGCAAAAGTTGGTCATTGTAAACTGCAAGCCAAACTGCGGAAACTCTCCATGCTAGTGCTCAAAGTAACCCAAACCACAGTCATCCTGCCTAGAAATTAATCAAAGCAGCAAAGACAACACTGAATATAATTTTCAGCTAGAGTTTTGCCTGCCTCCTGGAAATGAAACGCACATTGGAACCAAATGTTGCTTAAATCAAATGAGTGATTATAGCAGGCGGTAAGACATGAGGCATGTTCACTCATTAGTGATCTACTGGAACGTATTTGTGGCTTGGACATCCTCTTGACTCCTGAGAATCTTCATCCTGTTGCATTTCCCACTACGCTTTCTTGGCAGAAGAGCCACAGACAGTTTAGGTAGCTATCTTTATATGGGTTAAACAGATTTTGTCTGGACAAAATGCATAAAATGCTAAACCAGATTAATTATTATGAGGTTTGTCTGCTCCTCCTGACTGAGAAGAAGTGTATTAAACCACTTTAAAAGGGTCTGTTTTAGAACACTCTTTCTACTGATTATTTGACAGGGGAAAAACCTTTCAGAAATAAAGTCCTGAAAGCTGTTTTCTTTTGCATTCATTTTGTCACAGAATCACAGAATTATTAGTGTTGGAAGAGACCTCTGGAGATCCTCTAGCCCAGCTTCCCTGCCAAGGCTGGGTCACCTAGAGCAGGTCATACAGGAACAGGTCCAGGTGGGTTTTGACTGTCACCAGAGGAGGAGATTCCTGTGTTGTAGCTAATTTGAATTTGCATTTCACAAAGAAAGATATTCTATGTGATCAGCCAAGACAAAATCTCATTACTATGGTCTAGAATTTTCCTTAAAGATGGCAGGCAGCCCCATGTCTTGTAGCAAGAATCTTACTGCAAACCAGGCAAGACTGGATATACTGCTTTCATATAACAATATTTAAGCAAACTGACAGTGGATATAGCACTAAATAGGAAGAGCTTTAAGGTCTTGCAGTTGGGAATGATAGCTCTTATTTCTGATTTCCTCCTTGTAAACTTATGGAAAACTAGTTGGATTATCTGTTCATAATTTGAGAATGTTACTAGCCACTCACAATGCATTAGAGAAGTTTCCTGAGTTATCAATAGCTTTTTATTGCTGTCTGCATATTTTCATACAGTCAGATCAGCTGAGAATTTGTTTTATTGTTAAAAAAACCCAAATCTCCACCCTGTCTCATAACATAAATTGGGTAGCCCTGAAATGTTTTCATGAAAGGTGAATTTTACAAAAAAAAAAAAAAATAAAATCTTGAAAATGTCAATGTTTAGATTTTTCTATATAAAATTGTGAGGTTTTGTTTCTTCAGAATTTCAAGAAAAAAATCCAATCATCCAGCAGTTCTGAGATAACATCAATTCTTTGCATTGTAGATTGCAATAAATCTTGATGTGTAAAAACATTTATTATAAACATTTGCTTATGGGACAACCACTTTTTTGACATTGCTGTACTCAGAACTACTCAAGAGCAATTGAGAAATGAGTCCAGTGAATATTTGGTATTTGGCAGCTTAACACTCTTTTTAGTAAAAGAAACTTCACTGGTGTTATCTCACTTTCTATGTTTCTGTATAAATGAAACACAGAAGAGCTCTGCTGTTTGCCATGCATTTTCTCTAAATGACTCAAACATGGATTTCCGTTACCATAAATCCATATATATATATATTTAGGAATACAATTCACATATTACTTCATTTTACCATTGTCCCCAATCCAATTCCAGAATTTAATATAAATAAGTGTTCATTGTGAACTCTTTCAGAGATATCTTTTTTCATTTGTTTCTCATTAAAGCCAGTAGTGTAAATTCAACGTTCGTAAATTATGTAACTTTATCAAGAATGTTTTACAATGAATTTATAAAGTAAAAGAGAATGTTTGACCTTGAAAAGACAAAGTTTATTTTTCATCAAAATTTTAAAAATTAACAGAGAACAATCTGTCCATTTTCACATCTGTACTTCCACATGGGAAAAATTTTGAAAAAAAAAAAGAGAAAAGGATAAACAATTCTTAATGTCTTCATGTCCATAGTGTTAATAGATTAAAAAAAACCCCCTGAAATTAAAATTTTAATTTAATTAGTTTAGATCTCAGTTGCAATTTTTGTAATTAAGAAAACCAACAAAATTAGCATAATATTTTGTTAAAAATATAATGCTTTCAGAACAACTAGAAGCTTGATATTTTTGGGGTTTCAGTTGTGATTTGACAAAGACATTCTAGTAAGTTCTTTCAGTGGCCTTATCTCTTGAGAAAAGGTACAGAACATTTCATTACCTTTGATGCCCTCAACTACTGCATGCCTAGGAATGGAAAATCAATATGGAATACACAACAACAGGAAACAAATGTATGTGTTGGTGTAGTGCAGTCTTGACTCTAAAAATCTTGTTCAGGATGAACATCACATTCTTCAAACATTCTTGGAGATTTCTGATGTCTTTTTGGCACTCCAGATCCAGACAAATCAAGGAAACTTTATTAATCACCCACCAAACGCAGAAGTGTCCTCCTCAGGTCCAAAGAGTTGTAGGAAAAATACAGCCAAAATGTGTTCTTGAAAAATTATTCTGTGTCCCTTTGTCAGTAATTCTTGTCAATGCTAGTACTGTGGTGAAGGATCCTTTATTATCAGTTGCCTCAACATTTTCTGAATCTATTTCTTTGAGAATTGGACTTGTGTGATGAAAGTTGCTCAGTGTGTTGGGGTTTTTTCATCAGCTTGCACAGTGGCCACTGTGTGAGACCACTGCCCTCATTAACTACTTAAACAGGACTCATATTTCATATGGCAGGAGTTACACTGGTAACAACAAATCTTGCCAAGATCAAATGGTTCACAGCTGAGTTTTCTGTGAACACCACTCTCTCTTTGCCTCTTGGCATGGCTGACCTTGGCTCTGGCTGTTGTTGGCATGGTCACTTAGCAGGAACTTTTTGCAGGTGGAATGAGAAGGTTTACACACAAGAGTGTTAAAGTAACGTAATAAAATGCAGTTTTAGTGGAGAAAAGCATTATAGTTTATAGTTGTAGCAAATATCCCCTACTCACACTAAGCTGTGAACATTTGTATCTTTTAATATTCAGTATTTGAAAGGAAAATTCAGTACGCTATGTAATAACAGTGGCTGATACTAATCATTATAGCCATTGAAATACTTTTGTCTCCACCAGTTGTCAGACTTGCTTTTCATATTTTGGGGTATAATTTCATGAATGTAAAAAGCAACACTTAAAAAAAGAAAGTTAAAGAAACTTAAAATTGCAAATGTTTGGCTGACAGCAGGGCACAAACCTACATAAAAAATGTTCTTACACTTCTGAGAGGGCACAGCATTAGACTTTTATGTTTTACCATTTTGATGTGAATTGTTGCTGACCCAAGCAATTATTCAAAATTTGGGACGGGGCCAGTTGCAGCTAGGATGAGAAACTGGTGATAGATGCTCTCCAGTTAATTTGCAAAAGACATATAAAATTCCATTTCCCGTATAACAAGACTCCAACAGCAGATAGTTTATTTGCTCTCAGCTTCAAGTCCCTTTAATAGAACCAGAGAAAAGCATATCCATATCTGTCTTTTGGTTTTCCTTACGACCATGCTCCCAGCCCTTAATTAGGTGGTCTATTTGGCATTCTGCTCCTCTTCTCCAACCTTCCTCATCTTTCATCTCTTCACATAAACATACAAAACCCCATTAAAACTATAAAAAGGCTATAAAGCTGTTTCATTCAGATAGAAATTGTACAAGCCTTCTTTTTTTACACTGCATAGCAATGTATTTGAATGTTTGGGATATGCGTCTAGGACAATTTGAAGAACTCCTAGTTCTTTTTTCTTGTTACTCATTACATTCATCAAACTTTCTGTGATTTGATATCAAGCAGAGCAGATGTGCCATGTGGTTCTCCTTAGCTGTCTATATGCAAACATAAGTGCACTGCTTCTGAGTGTTCATGGGGTGGGCTGGTAGAGAATTACTTGCCACTGACAATAAGCAGCAGTTAAACTGAAGTAGAAATTCTTTATCTAAACCTGTGATCAGGACAAAATATCAAAACTTGTGATCAGAACAGTAGCTCTCTCTCTTTCATCCAAAGCACAAATACACTTATTTCCCTCCTTTCAGTGCTGTATCTTTGCCTCTAATGTGATGAATTTGGTGTTAGCTCAGCTGAACTGGTTTATCACTTGGAAAAAAAATCCTTACTCAGCAGATGCCTCTTCTGGTTTTGATTTGCAAATCTACTGTTGGCTTGAAAAGAGACAAAGAAATCAAAGAAAGAAGCTTCTTCGGCAAAACCATCTAGGTTGGATGGCATCTTGCTGTTCTGAAAAAATAATTTAGAGAGGTTATTACTTTGCACTAGGATAAGAGATAGCCTTTTTTGTTTTGGCACCTAGAAAAGCCTCTGTGGGTTAGCTGAGGACTTAAAATAGCTTTATTTTTACTGAGATGATGATTTAATTTGATGTTTTCTTTAAAAACCCAAAATAATTAATCAAAATACCTTCATAAGATTTTATAACCATCATTGGATGTGGTTATATATATATGCAGAAGAAATACATTCAATCTGTTGGCTTACAGTGTCCAGTTCTGATCTAAGGGATGCAGAGCTCAAGCCAGTCAGTGACACTGTTTCCTCCTTGTCAAAAGCAAGCTCTTTACTTTTACATCTGCACACATCTAAGTTTTACCTCAATTCAGAATGCATAACTTTCCAACTTAAATGCCTTCCTTGGTGGCTGTGCAATTTTTAGTCTTTGGTTTATAATGTTTATATCCTTCTATATAGGCACACACACGCTAAGCACAATAGTATGTGTATTTGTACGTATATTTAAACAGGCATTTTACAAAGGCACACAGCACAGAGAACACTTTAATTACCAGTATGCACTTCTAGAACCTAAATTAAGCTGAAAATGAAAAGAAAGTGTGGATGCTGAGGGCTTTCTGCTCCGGCTAGCAGAGGTTTCTCTGCCCTGCTCCACTGATAGTTCGTGGGGGTTCAATCTCTAGGCTCCACGTGGTCTGAGGCTTGGTGAAATGAAGAGAGGATTCTGCTTTGGTTAGGAAGATGTTTATTCCATGTGGGTGGAAGGCAGAATGGATGAGAATGGATTCTGGACCACTTATGTCACTTTGGGTGAAACCTGAACCAGGGGGTTCTTGGCCCAATTGGGGAGGTGGAGGGGCGTGATCAAGGCCAAGGGCACTCTACACCACAATGGGAAGGGTGGCACCCGGACATCTTGCCAAATAGGAAAGGATCAACCAGGGTGATTGACAAGACAGGATGATACCACCAGGGGGTGGGATAGGGGGGTCAGGGGAATGGGATGAACCATTTACAAATCATGATTATATACTGTAACAAGAAAGTAGACATTACTTTGTCTCACTGGCAGTTCATGTTCACATTTCACCAGAATCTCTGTGTAAGGTCATTATCGTTGATCCCATTATAATTTTCAACTGATTTGAATCTCTTTGATGCCATCAAGTCCAAACTCCTACTCAGAAGAAAGTCCATGAGATCACTGACAAAGTAATAAAAGGAAAAAAATATTCCAAGGCTTGAAACTGTTGTTAGTCTTTAAAACTCTGAGCTATGTGTTTTTCCAATAGAAACTGCTACCACAGGAACTGTTCTTTTAACAGGAATTAAAACTTAATCTCTTTAGCACTGTAAATCACAAAGTAAAAAGGCCACTGACCAATGTAAATACTTCAATCAGATTATTCTAATCAAGAAATGCTTATTGCTGTTTTATTACAAGCTACATTTAAAAATCCATATTAATAATAGTGACTCTAGGGCACGTTTCAAAACTTTAACTTATTCAACTACATCAAAGGAAAATAAATAACATGTTTGGCTTTAAACTTCTATTGTTTGGCACATAATAATGGAAGGATTCATGATATTAACAGCAGATTAAAGAAATCAAGGGATAAAATATTCAGAATAAATTGCTCTGCTGCAGCTTGCTATTTATCTCTTTCTAGAACAACCCAGCTTATTTTTGTAGTGGTGGAGAAAGCAGCTTTGGAAATAAAAGCCACCAGTTAGCCATAATTTTCTGGACACAACAGACCGTGTTTAGTTGCAGTGTTATCTATGTCTTCATGCTGCTGCTATTGTGATTACTAATGCTGTTTTCAAAGGGCACAACTGTTTCCAGGTACCAATTAAAGTAAAAAATTTCAGACCATTCTAAGATTTACAAAAAAAAAAAAAATTAAGAAAAGCTAATGCTCCTATTTTTTGCTGTCTTGTGCTCTTGGCACTCATCTGGTCATGTCTTTGGCACTCTGTTCTCTTCAGCCTTTCTGTTCTGTCTTTGCAGACAGGAATCTGTGTAGGATGCAGGAAAAACCCACTGAATGATTTTATTCCTAATGAGAACACTACTATACATCTGATGAACACATGGACCTCAGTGGCTCAAGGACAGGGGTGGATTTTTGGATGATAACTTATTTGATTACTTCAGTGGCTCCTTTCAGGATTCTTTAAAAAGAAGTGATCTTTAAAAACACTTCCCTTGACAACAAAGCTTTTTTTTTTTTTTTTTTTTTGAACTGGATATTCATATCAGCAATCACAAATTATCTTTCTCAATAAATGCTTGAAGCAAGAAAAATAGATTTTTAAAATATTTTTTTCCCCCAGTACTCCCTTCATGGCTGTTGGATCACAAAATCAGGAATGTCAAAGTGCTGGCTAACAGACTTCAGGAGTTGTCCTACAGTTTTTGTGTAGAATGTGATACATTTTCTATTCCTTTTAATCAGTTAAAAATCTGCCCTTTTCCCGGACAGATAAAATCCTGAAAGATACTCTTATGAAAGAAACATGAGCTGCCTAGCTGAACATAATTTTTCACCCTTCATAACTACTTGAAGCAAAAATCAGTAGCCCGGATTGTCCTGCCTAAATTTGCAAATAAAGAAAATATTCAGTGTAAAACCTCTTTCTGAAAGGTGCAGTGCAGGAGATGGAGACTTGAAGCTATCTATATTATTTGTTAGTGCAACATCTTGCATTTCTGCTCACAGGATTGTCAGAAACCTGCAGGATGTGTCCAGAGTTTAGTGCAGGGTAAGGAGGAAAGACAGAGAAGAACCAAGAAAGAAATGAGCTAGATGTCTTGTCTTCCTCATATATCTCCATCATCATTACACATGGCAGGAGAAAGGTATTGGACACTAATTTGGTTTCCATTTCTGTAGAATATATTAAGGGTTGCAAAGAAGCTGTATTTATCCTTGCTAAAGCCCTGGGAGACTGACTAGTCTGTAATCACATAGGAAGCCTGTGGCAAAGCACAATTTGAACTTGTGCCTTCTGGCTGCTAGTTCAACTATTGGCTTTTGCATTTGTTCTCTTTTCCCATGGAGCTCCATGGGGGCAAGGCAGAGGGATCAATTGATGGTATGGACTGCAGAGGGACAGACAGAGCCAGTTGGGAGACAAACATGTCTGAATCAGCTTTACATTGGATGAAGTCTCTGATTTACTGTGACTTCAGAATGCTGGAGCAAGCCTTCTCCACAATAGACCAACAGTGAAAATGAAGCTAGCTCCTCCACAAAGATATTCTAAGCAAATATATTTAGAGTGTGTTTTGTAAAACTCCCAGTGTTTTGTTCCCTCCAGGACCAGTGTATAGTCTTCAGTTGTTTTTGTTTAAGTTAACAACTGGAAGAAACGCCCTTCCTCTGAGATCATTGATGGCTTGCAAACTCTACCATAATGTTCCAGCTTTCCCCTCCAGAGCAGTATTTACTGTGCCAGCAGTCAAGCTGAGTATGGTAATTTCATTATAACTCTATCAAATGTGAATTGTCACAATCCAAACATGAAAAGGGTCTTGCAATTCTTAAAAAAAAAAAAAAAAAAAAAAAAAAAAAAATTTAAAATAAACCAAAAAAAATTCAT
>VWYP01030171.1:278513-303300 GCA_013400435.1 Pycnonotus jocosus
TAAAAAAAAAAAAAAAAAAAAAAAAAAAAAAGTTCTAAATAATCACAATCAGATTCATTGGGCATATAAAATTCACAAAGAAATCATTTGGTTTGGTTTTCACACCAGAAAAAGTTCCTTCTTTTGAAATATCATGCATAAGCAGTCAATAAAGGCTTTGTGCAAAATGTCTTATTTATAGTGGCTAGAATTTTTTTATTAAATCAATAATGTAATGCATTATCATGATGCTTATCAATCATTTAACCTAGGTAGACTCATTAGATCTGATGTAATTCCACTGAGATACACCTGTTGTGTGCTTTTTGTGCTATTTCTAGCATGGATAGGGTTTAGAACTATATTAACTGGAGGTAGGAAAGCTTTTTTTTTACTAATTAGCACACTATTATTTTGAAACCATGAACTGTATTCTCATTGCACAACTTCCTGAGGAGGCTCTGTTCTTTAGAAGAAAAAGTTACAGAAAACTACTTATGACTCAAATCTCTTATATTTCAGCATGACATATGGCACATACTCATATTGCTTTCTCAGTTTCAGTAAAAAATATCCAGATTTTTCACTTGTCTGCTACTTAATGTCCCATGAAATTTCAGAATGAAGTGGCAAACACAGAGTGCACTCCTGAATTTTCTAAAATAATCCAAAGTCATTCATGTCTGATGCAGCAAATACTCCTTCAGGTGAGTTACTATCTGCGAAGTTCAATTTATAAATAAAGTGATGCCAGAGCCAGGAGACATTACTATTCTTTCACTTTTCCTGATGCTCAGCTCACATTACCAATCTCATCCAGTCACATAGATTCATGGAATAATTTAAGCCAGAAGAGACCTCTGGAGGTCATCTAGTCTAGAACTCTGCTTAAAACAGACCTAGCTTTGAAGCTGGGTTCAAATATTTCTCATGGTCATATTCAGTCAAGTTTGGAATCACTACAGTTGGAGAAGACAAACCTTTTCCAAGTAACCTGTTCCAGAATTTGATTGTTTTCATGGTGAAAAAAAATTCCCAGAAAGGAGTCGATAAAGATTCAGAACATGAATAAAAACTTTCATGATACAGTACCAGTTGTTTTGGAGAGGGTCTGAGACAGACTCTGCAAAGGGAATTATGGCTTGGTTTTTTTTGCAGTTATTCCATTCTGCTGCTTGTCTAAGTAAAAGTAGAAAGGTCAGTTTTCATAGGGTAGCTATTTAAAATGTGACCTACAATGCTTGAAACACCATCCCAGAACTTCCCACTTCAGCACACACAAAAATCCCCAAAAATACATTTTATAAGTGCTTGGAATAAGAAAACTGCTCCGTACTCTGAAATCAAAGTGTGGCAGGGTGGGTTTTGATCAGCAAAGCAGCTCCAGGTTTAGAAGAGTTAAAAGTTGGAGCTTGACAGTAGCTGAGACCCCCTGAGATGCAGAGTTCAGGTGAGACCTCTTTATTCCAACATTTGTATATTTTTATTTCTGCTATGGGTACTGAGTTTCTGTTTTATTTACCCGGGGCTGTCCCCAATCCCATTCTGCCTTGTGAAAGCTACAGACATCAAAATAAAGCTTCTTTTTGCTTGTTTCTGTGCTATTGCTATCATTCTTATCTCCCTGTTGCCATGCAGGAACTGATTGCAGTACCATGTCCCTGCCCATGTGGAGTTAATCAGCTCTTTGGGGCACTTTTTCTCCTTTCCTGTGGAAGACAATAAAATCCAGCAGGATTTTGTATATTTTGTGCTGACTATTCATAGCCAATCTGGCTTTTTCTTAGAGACTATTTGCAGAGAGGAAAGTTTCTAGCCTTAGGCATGCAGATCAAATTTGTAGTGACAATTCAAGATATTTTTTTTCCATCTGTTCTATAAAGTAATGCCTGGTAGGGAGAGGAAGGAGTAGACACTCATCCCAGCAGAGCTCACCAGGAAAGACCCCACAGTCTGTCTTGAATTTGTAAAATTTCCAGCATCCATAGCTGCTTTCTTGCCATGCTGATTGCATTTGCTGAGGGTGGATAACAGCCCCAAGTTAGCATGCATTAATTTTTTATTGTTTTACAGTGCTCTCTAAATTTGTCTAATCCCTTATGCTATAAATCAATGAGTAGAACCCTATTTACCCACCTATGCTAATAGTGATGCTTTACATTACAATGGACATACTAATCATTATCTGCAGCCACAGCAGAATTGTAAAGAACAGCATCAGAGTAGCTTTCAGGATGAAGACCATCTTCTGTCAAAAATGAAAGTGGGAGCTGTAAGAAAATACACAAAGGGAAAGACACTTCTCTTATTTGAGTCAGGAAAGGACAGGGTTAACATTTTGCCTTTCAAGTACTAAACGCGCTCCTTGAGTACTTCCTCAGATGACCTAAACATGGCCTACAATAGTCTTCATAGTTTCCTACCTTAAATAACTAGCAGCTTGATTGTAATTTTATCTTCTTTTTAGTGAGACAGTTATATGAGAGTGCTGACCTTCAGCTAACTGCCTGTTTCCTCTGCACAGAGAACACAGGACATGAGAACTTGGTTCAATTAGGCAGGTTGAGCCACATGAAAGTGGAGGCCTTGATGGCCACAAGTGATAGAATTGTTTTAGTTCACATGTTATGATATCTTTGTGGTCTGCTTGTTACAATGGGGGAGTCCCTGATTCATTTCTGCCTTTACAGTGTGCATAAAATGACTGATAGAGAAAAAATATCACCACGCTTGCCAGTGAGGCCAGAAACAACCACACTTGTAACATCTCTTCAGCATCTCAGGCTATATCGTTATTTAGCTATTTTTTAAAAATTAGTACCCAAGCTGAACAGCTAAATGTGCCATGAGAGTTAGCAATGAAGTCAATATCTTGATGTCCAAGGGGGAAGTAGCAAAAAGTGGCATTCCTCAGAGACTGGTATTGGGAGAAGTGGTGTTTACCACCTTTTTCTGTGGATTGAGTGATGAGAAGCTGAGTATGACCTGGCAATGTGCACTCACAACCCAAAAATCAATTGTATCC
The DNA here is from genome assembly GCA_013400435.1 of Pycnonotus jocosus. Classification (NCBI taxonomy): domain Eukaryota; kingdom Metazoa; phylum Chordata; class Aves; order Passeriformes; family Pycnonotidae; genus Pycnonotus; species Pycnonotus jocosus. Next base: position 281,518 of record VWYP01030171.1, read on the forward strand.
TGGGCTGCATGAGAAGCAGCATGGGCAAGTCAAGAGAAGTGATTCTGCCCCTCTACTCTGCTCTGGTGAGACCCCACCTGGAGTGCTGCATCCAGCTCTGGGGCCCCAAGATAAAAAGGTCATGGACCTGCTGAAGAGACACCAGAGGAGACCATGAGAGTTATCAGAGGCCTGAAGCATCTTTGCTATGAAGACAGGTTAAGAGAGTTGGGTTTGTTCAGCCTAGAGGAAGAAAGGCACTGGGGAGACCTTGTCACACTTTTCAGTAGTAAAGAGGCTACAAGAGAACAGGAGAGGGATCCTTTACAAGGACATGCAGCAGTAGGAAAAGGGAGAATGGCTTTATATTGAAAGACAGCATGTTTGGATTCAATATTGGACAGAAATTTTGTACTAGAAGGGTGATGAAGCACTGGAACAGGTGGCCCAGAGAAGCTGTGGATGGCCCATCCCTGGAAGTGTTCAAGGCTGGGTTGGATGTGGTCCTGAGTAACCTGGTCATGTAGAAGATGTCCCAGTCCATGGCAGGGGTATTGGAACTGAATGATATTTAATGGGTCTTCTAACCTAGCCATTCTATGATTTTAGTATTTCCTTTGTGAGAAGGAAGGATTAAAACCTACAAAGGGCCATTGTTCTTCAGATAAGTGTTGACCAGGATGAAATGAGCATAGGGATAGGGATCTTTAACTCCTAATATCCATGTAACAGCCAGCACAAGGCAAGTAATGTTGTAGGCAAGAGTTTGGATGAATTGTGATCTCAAGACTTAACTCCATTAAGCAGATAGCTAGACTTAGAGGTTTATATCCACAACAGGTCTTTAGGCTTTGATGGCTTGCATTTTGGAATATCTAATTTTACTCAAAGACTGTGCAGAAGCACAGGTCCCTAAGCCAGAATAAGAGATGCCACCAGAGAGATGCCTAAAAGTTGGCTAATACAGTGCTTGAAATTTCAGTGCTTACTTTAGTTGTGTATCTGATCTGCAAGACCCACTATGCCTGTCAGGCTGGAAGGGCTGTGACTAAATGAGTTAATTTCTGCGTGGTAGACTATAAGATGGCCTCTGTGCTTTTGGAGAGAGCCCTTGTTACATGCACACGCTGGGGAAGCAGAGACTCTTAATTCTGTTACCTTGATTTCTTAAGGTTGTTCTCCAAAGCTTTTATCTTGCTGACACAATGCTTTTTAGCAGGTCTATGGGGAATGAGGCAAGACAACATAAACCACATAAGCAGCAATTCATTAATTCTGTCATTATGACACAAATCAGTCAATCTGTTGGACTGAGGTGGAATGGTCATTCCTTCCTGAATGATATACTTTTCTTTCCCTGGCTCCATGATAATTTTTAATTACAGTGAAACATTCCTCAAAGGTTTTAAACATGTTATTCCAAAGATTTTTAGTGTTTTGTGAAATTAAGCTTGACATATTTTGTGGATTTGTGTGCTGTGACAATTAAGGTAAGAAGGGATTAATTTTATCTAATCACATTGCCCCATTTTACAGCAATTCAGACAGGCAGGTACTATACTACCTCCAGCCACCTCTGTCCACTCTGTCTTACAGGACTTAATAGATCAATATGAAAAAGGAAACTCATAAATACTCTGAAGAATGGATGGAAAAAGACTAAAACTAATGAAGTCACTGTATACATCACCTCATACAGCTGTAGTATAGGTTTTCACAGTAAAAACCACTTAATTTATAGAGGTTTGGTGAAAAATTATTTGACATCTCTACTCTGAACTTCTTGAAAGCAAAATGTGCCAGGGCCACCATGTATTAATATTATTTATTTGCTGGAGAAAGGCAATCACAATGTTTCATTGTTATCTTGCTCCCTGTCTCATTCTATTTCTAATTCCTCAGGCTAATAGAATTCCTCTGTAGCAGCAGATACTAATGTCTTTTAATATCAGATGTTAGCAGTAAAATGTGATTTCACCTAGAGTATTTTCTCTGGACTGGGTTTTCCACTTACTACCACTTCACTGACACAGGAAAAGCTGATGAGCCTTAACTTACAGAGTTCACAACTTAAATCATGTTGGTTAATTTTAATTTGTCTGTTCTATCTCATAATCAATGAAGAGGAAGTGAGCAGAAAGGTCTACTTCCAGAAAGCAATGATCCCATCTGCAATCTGAATCAGGGTCTGGAAATTACCATCTCTTCTGACACTGCAGAAACCCAGAGTGATTAGATCTCTATGTTACTCGCTAAAGAATTATACTTGGAAGCAACGAATACATGAAGCTTTTCCAATAAGTGGTAGACAGTTCTTAGTAAAGGAGATTATTTGAAAGTTCTTTAGAGAAGTAGCAGTAAAACAATATTTTAAACATTGAAAAGCATTGTTGTGCTCTCTTCATAATCGGTGATCATATGGTACCAGCACATTGTGGGAAGCTTTTTTTTTGTATTATCTGTTAATTCAGTTTTTGCCGTGTCAGATCAGTAAATGGCTAATGCATATTTCTGTTTCTCTCAATCAAGTCTTCCAGACTTTCATTGTGCATTTCATAAATGTTGTTGCTCTGAGAGCTGGGATATACTAATACCTTCACAAGCTAATGCCAAATGCTTCAGTGAATATTGAAGGGACATTAGCTAGTACAACAGAACTGGCTGTCAGTTAAAAACCTATTTTAGCCTCTTTCAGGACAACATGAGATCAACTGTAGCTAAACTGTGCCTTTTAAGCTTTCCTTAACTAAAGTGTTTCATCTTAATTACTGTACAGTGTGTATCACACACTTTTGTTGCAGCATTTTACCTTATACTCCCTTACAGTGGCAATAAGTGGCAGTATAATAGATCATAATGTGTTTGCAGGAAATTAGAGGATTCAAGCAATATTTTCTTATCTTTCTAGGACTGATTTATTATTATCTAACTAGTTCATCTTTCATTTTTGAAAACTGTGGTTGAATTATTTGGTCATATGATTTTTCCTACATTGCACATATTGTTGTGGTTTTCTTTTACCTTCACTTAGCTTTATTCAAAAGAAAACATGAAAGGAAGGCATAACTTAACAGGGGAAAGAAAAAGTAAATGTGAGAAACAAAACCAAGAGACTGATCTGATGAATTCTACTTGCTTGAGTGTATCAGTAAACAAACACTGTTTCCTCATCCCCAGATTGTATGCTGATAAACTCACCAGCATGTGGGCACAGCTGCAATGTCACTAGCACAGACTCAGATTAGTTATTGGATTATGTTTGTTCCTTTCATTTCTATATGCTATAGATTATATCAACTCACTAGTTCAAACTCCTGGGAAGGTGGCAGGGGATTTCTTAGCACGAGGAAAATGTGGGTGTAAGATGTCTCCTGCAGAACACACGGGATTGGTGTTAGATCAGCTGGTACACAGTACTAACTCAGCTCTGAATATCCACGACTCTTGCTGTGGTGATATCCTGTCGAGAATTTGAGGGGTGGATTGGTTTTGTTTCAGGGAGTGGGGTTGTTCTTCTCTTTAGGGCTGCCCTTTACTTTAAATTCAGTTTGGCATCTTTGCTCACAAGTTTCCCAGAAATTCATTTTAACACTGGAGAATGTATTATCACATACCTAATGTGATTAATGTGTATATGAAAATAAGCTTTCCCATAAGTGAAGAAATATAAAACTAATATTGCCATGACCATTTGTGATTAAAAAGACTACATCTGTCTAATTCTGGAAATCAATGTAATTTCTCAGTCAAATAAAAGTTGGTGTGTGCGTGCATCACATTTAACAGAGGTAATATGAAAACCACTTTGTCATATCTATAGTGAACTAGTGTTACTCCATATTATGTCAAAATCAATATGCATCTAAATATTGCAATACAGTTTTAAGTACCAACATTTTCATATTCCATTGAAGAAATAATACTTTTGAAATGCATTTGCCTGTCATAAGATGATAGATCAATAGATATAGATGATATAGATATAGATAGATAGATATAGATATAGATAGATATCTATACCAACTATAGATATAGATATAGATATAGATATAGATGATATAGATATACCAAAAAGGTTGTTGGATTGTTTCCAGCTAAGACTATTGCATTATGTTAGGTGCTGCACACATTTAGACAGTGAAATAGAACAATTGCTACGAAGTACCAGTAGAATACAGACAAAAGGAATACTTTCTTCCCTTGATCTTTCTGTTAAATAATTTTATCAATATATTTGGATAGTAACTAGAGAACACGGGCTGGATCTTCACAGCTGTAGAATTCATCCTAACTTCTAACTTCAGGATTCCTCTCACCCACTGAAGCCAAAACCAAAACACCCTCCTCAGAAGCAGGCTAAGCTGGCAAAAAACAGGGCTAGCCAATAAGGGCCAAATAAAGTAGAATTCTTCTGCTCAATGTTATGAAGGACTGTCCTCTTATAATGGACATATAAACTTCATTGCTGAAAGAGGAGGAGAGACTGATCCCAGGATATTCACCAGTCTAGGGTCTAGATGCTGGCCTACAAGATGCAGAAATCAGGATTATAGCTTAGATCAGGCTCACATCCTACAGGTTTGTTGAAAGCAGCTTCTGGGATGCAGCTATGGACAAATCTCTTCACCCCTCTGGGGGGTCACCACTTCCTCTGGCAGGTGGCTCCAGGGCTGTCCCCACCCCTTGTACAATGAGATTGCTAGGATGAATCTGTCTAACCACAATTTCCAGTTCCAAAGCTCCTGTTTTTAATTTCTCTGCAGAATAGTCCCTTTATTTTGGATAATTCTGCCACTTCTGAGCACCCTACATTCATATAATCAAGCTTTCCCGTCTCTCAGTCTTTTCTTTAAGTAGCTAAGAAAATTGACTTCTTTCTCTTGGAAAAAAAGAAACCAAAACAAAAACCACCCAACAAGCACTAATTGTGACTGTTTTTGAAAACTTCTTGAAAGTTTTATGATTCCCAGACTTTTTCACATTAGTAATGGATACAATATTCTGGTAAAAATCTTACCAGCTCTATGTGCAGAAAAAAAAGGTTATTCCTAATTTCTAGATATCAGCATTTATGTATCCAAAAATTTCATTAGGCTTTTAGCTTCCACACAGTAGCTGAGAGCATGTGCAGATATGATTATCTGTGATAATGTATCCACTTTAGCTGGAGATCTTTCTGTGATATTTTACACTAGTGTGTTTTCCTACCATTACTTCTGTCGGTTCCTTGGTTTTAAAAAACATTATGCCTACATTGAATTTGCCTCTATTCCTAAGAAGTTCTGAATCCTGAATCAGATGAAACAAATATATAATATAGGGTTTAATATTTTGTCTTATCTTAAATATACAGTCCAGCATTTCTGGTACAAGCCTGTTCTATGGGAATTTTTTCAGATTTTTCTTTCAGACTGTTAGTGGGATCAGTATTTTCAGAGGTAATTTTAAGTTACTTATGCACCAGTGTGTTAATCAAGACAAATCAGATCTAATTCAAACCACTTCCACTAATTTGAAAGACTTTAGATATAGGATAAAATCAACACATTTTTTCAGAAATCCAAGCACATCTGAAACAGTACACAGGATGAACAAAATAGTGTATTACCCACTGAAATACCTCAGTTCATTTGGCAGACTTCATCCAAAGTTGTACACAGTATGGTTGGGTATTATCATTCTGTAATTAATGAAGTAATTTTATTAGTATTAATTTTATCTGTAAGGTTTATTCAGGTTACTGGGGCCTAATTTTTGAATGCATGAGAAAGAAGCAGTGTATAGATTTAAACCTACTCATCTTTGGTAGATTTAACAAGAACATGATGTCTCCTTCAGCCTTTTAAGAAGTCCTTAAAAATCAGTAATTGTGAAATCTAAACCTTGTGTGCCCTCCCTCTTTCTTCACTCTATCTAAAAGAGAGATACAGAATATATCTAGCACACTGTGATATGGGGACTAGCCCTGTTTTAAATGCACATTAAAGAAACCACCAGCTATTGCTGTTTAAAATGAAAACAAAATTGCTTTATTTTTTGTAGAAAAAGTGTTTCATTCTAGGCTGTGAATAACCAGTAAACACATTTTTTAAAAGTTTCTTCATTCTTCATAATGTCCTTTTCCGCAGCTCTATGGTGCAGCCTTGCATCTCCTACATAGGTTTTAGTTAGTTAGGTTTTTAGGTTAGTTAAGTTAGGTTTTTAGGTTTAAGTTAGTTAGTTTTTAGGTTAGTGGATGTGTTCTGAGGTTATTCAAGGGCACAAGGGGATTTGTGTGCAAGCATGGCAAATAACTGAATTAGTTCAATCTAATAAGAATTATCTAATTACTGTAACAACTGCTGCAAATTCTATATACCCTATCAGAGGCAGAATAATCACATTCTATACACAGATCTTAACAATTCAGAACTAGTTGAAAATGGGAAGTCGAATCATTTCCCACTGAACAAGGATCTGATTTTTTTAAATTATTTTTCAGCTTTATATGTTAAGACAAGATTTGGAACTCAACAAGTAATCCAGTCATTTTGGATCAAATCCAAATGTTTTACATATTCAGAAAATCCTATGGATAAAAGTATAGTTCAAACATATCATGTGATACCAGTAATAAAGAGCTGTGTTAAGAAAGAGTAGGCAATTTTAAATAGACAACCTAAGCTAGAGAGTAATTATTGCCTCCTATTAAATTTCAGAAACCAACACATGGAACTCTGCTTTGGAAGGAGTTGGTCAACTACAACTGAATGAGTTTCAGTTCTTAATAGTATCATGTTAACAGGCTCAATCCTTGGCAAGTTTGGACTTGCTTTGGCAGAAAAAAATAGCATCACTCTAAAGGCACAGATTTGACTGACAATACTGAGTCCCAGCAAATTCTTTACCAGAATTGATACTGTTAAGTGACATGGTGCTGACTGATTAATGCTCTAGTGCTGTCTCCAATTGCACCACAGAGGTGATATTTCTGAAGAGGGGCGCATCCATACTCACAAAAATGCGGTTATGTAAAGTTGTTTATAGAAATTGCATTTATAGAAACACAGAATAGTTTGAGTTGGAGGGATCTTTTGAAAGTCATCTAGGCCAAACTCCTGTCAGACCTTCAAACAAATCAGGTTGCTCAGAGCCCCATCCAACCTGACCTTGAATGTGTTTGCAATAGAGTGCTCAGCTGTTTTGATGTGCAGTAGCTTTTTAAGTGTGAAAACCAATAGAAGGCTCATTTTGCACATATAGCCTTTAAAAAATTATAATATATGTTAAAAAGTGTACCATTATCATATACAGGAACACTGAGGGACTGAAGTTTGCAACAGGTTGCAGAAGATGTTAAAAGAGAGACTGGACCCCATGTTGCCTGCCATAACTTGTTCTCCAGTCACCCTGCCATGAAAATTTTATTTCTGATTCCCAGAAGTGGAACTGAATTTCATGTTCCAATTTCAATTGTATAAGTAGAGTAAGAGTCAGATGATTTTTATTTTATTCATTTTCATATTTTTAAAATTTTAAATTATAGCAAGTTGTTTTTTATTAATTCAATCACTCTATTTTTACAGCACTATCACTATTGTATGCTGCCTCATTATACTAAGGCTTAGTCTCTTGTACACATTTCTCTTCTTTATTTTCAGTGCCACATGAGCTATACACATCCTAATGTTTCCTACCAGAAGTATTTATTTCTCTACTTTTAATCATTAGCAGCAATTTAGAAGTTGTCTGCTTTTTCTTTGTTCGTATTTGGTTTTTTATATCCACTCAAATATAATTTAGCTTGTAAATCCTTCAAGACTCCTTGCTTATTATAACCTTATTTATATTTAATAATAAGAATGGACTGATACCAGAAATACCAGATTTAGACAAACTGGCAGTAGAAGAATCCCTCCTTTCATTTTTGTTTACACTATGTTTTACTTTGTTAAAAAAGTAGATTTCTATTTTTGTGATTCTAGTACGCAGACTTGTTGGAGCTTTTGAAATCTTCCTTCAAACAAAAAAAGGCAAGTCTTCCATCAACAGGAGAGGCAATTTGATACACTGTTCTGCTGTTCTGAGTGTTCTTAAAATATCAGGCAACATCCAGGTGCATTTCAGGGAGAGCCACTTAAATGAATGTTAAAGAATCTTTCCTGTCTGACTATTCAAGAGCCACTCTTGTCAGTCCCTCTCACACCACCTGAGCCGGGACCAAGGCCCCTTTGCAGCTGCAGCCCCACACTCACAGTCAGACAAAGTCCCCTCACCAGATGGACCCCCAGGTTCCCATAGCAGAGTCTCAGACATTTGGATCCTTAAAATAACTTAATCTTGGTACAACACCTGAAGCAGAGACCCCAAATAAGGGAAACCCTGGATTTTCACACCCCACCGTCCCAGCATGCCAAAGTCCAGAGTCCTCAATTTTTGCTGTGTCTCCAAGTGTCCTTGCCAAGCCACAGGTCCTTGTGCCCTTTGTTGTGCAGAGGGTCAGCAGCTCACAGCCTTTGGCGTGGGGCTCCCACACCCCAGAGCTCAATCTGAAGGATTGGGCACTGCAAGCTACCTGAACTGAAGGAGCAGTGGGGCTACCTGCATTGAATGTAGTCCTCAACACTAAGTATAAAGAGCCCTGTTGAACACATGATCCCATTTTATTCTCATATTTCAAAGTCTGAATTTAACCTTGATGAGTTGTAAGACTGCCCTGTGTCACAATGGGACAGGATCCACCTGTTAGAATTGAAAATCCTACTGTTCCTGCCCTTCTACTTTAAAGTCCTGACAATTCTCTTAATACTTCTATTTAAAATTCTTAGATCATATGTGTCAAAATTTCCTCTGGAAAAGCAAGAATTTCCCTAAGTATTATGACTGCAACACAAATCTGAGAGAGATAGCTGAAGAATATACAATCTACCTGTTTTGTTAAAATAATCCACAAAACATGAATGGATAATGGGTAGTGGCAACAAAAAGTCTTACAAAAAACTTATGATCCTGAGGAGGGAAGAGTTACATAACCATGAAATAGACAAATCATTGCTATATCCCCTTCCCTTTTCTCACTTTAGTAATTCTTGAAGTCTTAGATCAAACACTCTGCTCAGGTTTGTAACTGGCAGAACTATGCAATTAACAGGAAGAACATTTTGCATGAATACCCAACCTCAGTCAGGTCCACCAGCATGATCTCACCAGTCTAGTCCTTTCACATCGTAGAAATAAAAGTGATGATGTGAAACTAACACTAGACTGAAGCCTAAATCTTGGTTTCAGCTTTTCATCAAGCTGATGGTAAGTAGTAGAAATAGAAAGGCAGGGAAAATACTGAAAATATGGCTGTTCAAGTGGCAGCAGAATGTGGATGTCTGGTGAAGTCAAGGGAACTATTTTTCCTGCCACAACGCAGGCAAAAAAAGAAAAATCAGTCTTCCACAAAATCATAGCCATGAGAGCAAGGTTATAATTTGGCTCATCAAAGAGAATTTTCGCTCATTTTTTACACAACCATGGAAAGAAGAATGTCAGTCTTATTTACACAAACCAGGATAAATATTTATAAAAGGTTTTGACCCTCAAGTTTCATGACATAAAGCACACTAAGCTAATCCCATGTTCAGAAAAGCTGACACCATCCTCTGAAACATCTAGCACGGATCCTTGTTATTGCACAAGAGTGAATAACAATGACCATTGATCTGATTCATAACAAACAGTTCTGTGGCTTTGGTGGATCATGTGAATACAAAGTAAGAATGAGGTTCAGAGGTTTTAAAAATGCGTCATTATAGCAGAAAAAGAGATAAAGTCTCTATCCTGAACGCTGGAAATCAAGTCTATTCAATGATCCAATTTTCCACTTTGCTTATAAAACATGTAGCTTTAAATTCAAGTGTACATTACCATGTCTGCTGTTGCCAACATAGCCGATGAGGAAATGTTGTGTGATTTTTGACAACATCTGAGTAGAACAACAATAATTTCAAAGTTGGGCTTGAAGCCTCTTGAAATAAAGTGCAGCAGAGGACATTCTGCAAGAGTTCTTCCCCTCCACGCATGACTATTCCTGAAAACAGCACAAATATTCACAAGGGATGACAAGGGATCAGCCACACTGGGCTTCAGCCAGAGGTCTTTTATTAACAAAGTGACACTGAAGATTTCTTCCTCCTATGCTAGAAAAGGTGTTGCCAGTCCTGGACCTTGTCCTCAGAAAAACAGTTGTAGCGTCTGCTGCTTGTGGAGTTGTTGTGAGCCATTTATTTACCTGTCTTTTTGAATGCATTTATGATGAACTTCTGAACAGGAATTCACTTAATACTGTAGTACAATATGATTCTTTTTTAAGCAGCAGACACACTGCTAAAAATAATAAAAAGGAGACAATTCTTCCTAGTGTGACATGGCTGGATTTCTTTTGTTTGTTTGTTTGTTCCTTTACAATGTTTTTCCTTTGTTCTTCACTCAGGATCCTTATACTGTATCCTGAACTTATTGCAATACAAAACTAACATGATCTTTGCAGTGATCCAAGATAAGTAGTCATTGTTTCAATTACTTCAGTGCAGAAATAGTAAATAGAATAGTGAATAAGGACATCTGGAACAGTTTTTGGACCAAATTTCCAAATTACTGTAGAATTTGACCTGTGTATAATAAACTTGCCTGTGTCCCTTATATTTCAAACAGGACTTATGCCAGATCTCTGTGAAGGTGAGACAATCCATCTCAACAGGACTAACCCACTGGGAAATAAAGGATTACTTTAATCACTTTAGGTTATCAGGAGACTTTTATAATAAAAGATGCACTTTCCTGATTATACATCCTTGTCAGAAATACCAGGAGGGTGACTGAGTTTTGTGTGGCTTGCATATCTGCTTTAAGGCTGCTGTGACAGCAAAACTTGGCAGAATTAAATATGAATCTTTGCATGTGGTTTCTATAAATCCAACATTTTCCACTTTATAATCCAGAAAAGATGATTGAGCAGATGGTAATGCAAGCCACTGGATTTATGCAATTTTTTTTTTCTAAAACTGGGAGTTTTCACTCTCAAGAACGGCTTATATATGAGGGCCTGAAAAGGCTGAATACTAATTTTTTTGGCAGAGCACCATGCTCACATAACCTAGGTACACAAATAGTAGTTATAAATAAGCTGACTGTAGGAGGTACAGAAAACAAATTCTTTCTGTGTCAATGAATTATCTCTCAGTCAATTTCAGATATGCATATATATTTATTTGTGTGCAGTGTTTTAATCCATTTATAAAACAAAGAACTAATGCTTGTCTGCATTTATGTAATCTAAATAAAATATGTTAAAACCAAAAAAATCTAAGGAGCAGCATGCATGAAGCATGAGCAGGGACATAATAATGAATGCATTTTTATTTTAAGAATTCTTCTCAGGAGCTGTTGTAATCAGTGACTCAATGCATAACTTATTAATAATGCTTCATAAGACGCTCTTTCAGCAGGTTTTCAACTTTCCTACTGGGGCCCCATGTGAACTAAAAACAAAGCCCTGCATTTTATTATTGCTCTGTTATTCTTGCAAGATTTCCCTGAAGACTGAAGTCTCTCTGCTCTGCCTGGGAACCATGCACAGACCAAAGAGGTCCCACAACATTTTCAATGGCTTTGCTTTCACTGTTGCTGGATGATCCTTTTTGTCACAGGATTTTTTCCTGGGTATATGCCATGCTTATTCAAGATTTCTGGTCAAAAGCACTGTTTTAACCTTGCCATAGGACCACGGAAGGATAATCCTTCTCCTGCCATCAGGCACAGCAGCATTGATGCTGGGTGTGTGCTTGTACTCAGGAACTCCTGTAGTCAGCAGGAAGCGGGAGGATCTTCCAGGAAACAATTCTGCCAATTTAAGGCCAGTGTGACCCTCCAGCAGTGCCTTTCACTCGTGTCCTAACACAGAGAATCCTTGGATCATCGGGTGTCCCATCACCACCTATATTTTAACGTCTGTCACATGTCCTGTGGTGACAGTCTTGCTGTGGATGGACTTCTGTGCCCTGTGAGAGTTAACCAGCATTTGCATAGACACAGTGGGCTGTGAAGAGAGTACTTAGGACCAGCATCCTAGACTGAAAACTCCTCCAGCAGGGATTGTCTTTATTTGCAGCTCATACAGAGCTGAGCACATTTTTTGGCTCTCTATGCTGAGCAATAACTCTTAATAACAGCACTGTCTGCAGGCCAGAAATGCTTTGATTCATCTCAGCTTGTACTTCTGGAGTCTGTATTAATGTCTCTTCATCAGATTTTTTTTTTTTCTGAATGGATCCTACATACTTTCATACCAATCAGGATGTGATTTCTATTATTTTTTAATTGTGGTTTCCAACCTCCCCTGCCCTTTATAAATGTTTTTTAAATTTCCCATTTCCTGCTTGATGCTGCAAAACCCCAATGCACTAAAATGCCCACTAGCTTTGGAATACATCCTGCTAGTGCTGTTCAGCATAAATCCTTGCAGAGCACTCTCTGGACTCCAGCAGTCTCCTGAAGATTGTTGACAATTGCAAGAGCTTCGTGATTCACTTCTGCCATTCTCATGAATTTCGCTGAAGAATCATTAAGGATCTAGTATGGGTAGAATAATATAACTTCACAGTCACAGTCAGGTAATTTAAATGGAGGGCACAGGTCTTTCCTTTGCCATCAAAAACATGTCTGTTGCCTATTACCTCTAAAAGTCCCCCCCTCCCCTTCAGCCTTTGCTCAGAGAGTCCACATTTCTGATCCATAGCAGATGGAAGAAAATTATTAAACCTACACATAAGTACCAGATCCTGCAGTCCTAGGTCCTTTCTTATTCTGGCAGATTTCCCATTGACTTCAGTGCCAGAGTGATAAATGTAGAAGGACAGCTGGATCTGTAGCAAAGATATTATTGTCAGCTTCCTCTACATTTCTCAGAATATTTTTCACAGACTGATTACTGAGATGTAGGGAAGTGTATTTTCCCTACCCAATGTCTTGTTTGTATTCACTATGTCTAATGAGATTCCACTGTGTCAAAGTAATGCATTTTAAATTTAACATTCAAATTGTAATTCATAATTGCTACATTGCAAAAGCTGCAATAACATCCAAAAGACTTGACGTTGATCTGGAACAGGTCAATCCTCTTCCCTGGGGACTGTCTGTGGGAGATTCTTAAACTATTTTGTCCTTCAGTTTCAAGACATTTTTTGAATCTCTGGGTAAAATGAACTTTGCATGCAGTAAGCAGCATTCTGAATACCATGAAGCATATATACATTGCTTTGGGCACCCACTGGAATGTAGTTTACACGAAAGAATTGTTACAGTGAATCTTTCCACATGGGCTTGCTTGCTTTGTTTCCAGAGTTTAGTATACAATTCAACTGAGTCACTATTTTAACAATGTATACCTTTCCTGTTTATAAGCAGTAGCAAGAACAATCTGGAAATTATTTCAGAAGGCATTTTCATTTCTACAAATATTACTCCCAGACTTCATTTTCCTTACACTGCAAATGGTATGGGGAATTGGGTTTTCTTTTACATTGCATTTTTAAACTCTGGGGAGCAGAACTCCTGTTAAATTTCTGCATGTAAATAAGGAATGACAACATATCCATAAACCAATGTGCATTTGCTATGTATAAATCAAAAATTCCAATAAAATCAGAAGAGGGGTGATCCCATGGTTAGATTATTTGGGCAGAGCTGCCTTCTCTGTTCGTGTGTTTCCTGCATGAGTTTGAAAATCTAAACTTCATCTTCCCTCTCTTTTACTTACTTGATTGAAGTATCTAATTTTTTAGTCTCCCTTTGTTTTCAATGGAGAAAAATCGGCATCTTCAATGTCCTGATCATTATCTGTATTCACCCCTGAGATGGGATGGGATTTAACAGAACTCAGCTGTTTGATTTGAGTAGGTGTCTAACAGATTTTGTAAGCCTGGTTATTATTTTCTCTGTGTCCCTTCTTCAGTTTTAAAATGGAAATAATTTTAAAGCTCTCCCAAGATTATCTTGGTGCTGACACTTAAAGAAATTATTAAAAATGTATTGGTGAATTGAAACCAATAAAGTGTGGGAAGACCAGTCACCAACTTCTTACCACAGCTCTGAAGACTGGTAAAACAACATAGATATAATAATGATAAGAATTTACCACCCACACTTTGAGAGCATGGAAAGATCTAGCAAAATTAAATGTACTGTGACCAGTCTGGACATAACTGTTGTAGATTGGATATAAATGAAACAGCTTAAGTAAGTCTGACTGAGGTCCAAGCATTTCTCCAAGAGGCAAAATAAGAGGATTAAGTCACTGTAACAGTCTCAGTGCTCTTGTGTGTATCAGTCCAGACCTATTCACAAGTATGTAATTTTATTCTGCTCTAAAGCCAAAGTTTCCGTCATAGTTTGTTGTTGTTGTTGTTGTTGTTCAGTTTTGGGGCGTTTTTTGGTGGTTTTTTGTGTGTTTTTTTTTTGTTGTTGTTGTTGTTGTTTGGTTGGGGGGGGGTTGTTTTGGGGTTTTTTTTTGTAAAATCACTGATTTGATTTCACAATCAGAAGTACATGGAGTCTTTCTCCGTGCTCATGGTGTTATTCAATGTTATGATTCACTATTTGTATATAGTTTCATGAGTACTTATGGTTTCCACCACAGTGTGTGCAGATGCACTCACTGGTCTGCAGTTTTCCAAATTACAGCCCCCTGAAATCCAGAGGAATTTCATTCCTTACAGCATAGAAATGCATGTGAGATACAGAAATAAGAGGGACTAACAAAAGGGAAGCTGGAATAATATCAGCCTATATAAAAACAATCAGCTAGCAGGTAAATAGTGAGTAGGTAAAAGAAATCTAGCAAAGATAGCTAAGCTGTAATAAAACAATGAGATGAAACTAACTAAAAGATAATCTAAGTTGCAAAGCTGGAAATTTTCCTAATAGTGGGCTTTGTTACACTAGAAATAATCTGGAGGAGTCAGTGGAAACATTACTAGGTAATTTAGAAAAAAAATGAAAAAGTTTTGAGTACAGGGAGAAATCTCCCACTAGAAATGAACAAGTGGGTTTACCTACTTTCTTCACCATTCAACTGGCAGATGTCTGAGCAGTAGGAAAAAATATATATTTTGAAGGAAAGATACAGGTTTGATTCCCAGGCTTGCTACAGATTTTCTGTGAGAACTTGACTAAAACACTAAAGTTCTCATTTAGAGCTGACTGGGAAACAAATTTCACTACTATGTGGAATGTCAAGGTTCAGGGAGGAAAATAAAAAAAAGAAAAAGTTGTCCTTAACCGGGATGAACTTTGGCATATTGCACCACAATGAAATTCTGTGGGAATAAGAAAAGCAGTGACCTCCCATTCCCTTGCTACTGCTCAGCTCTCTGACTGCTCACGTGGCAACCAGCTGGAGTCAGAGCTCTGAGGCATCCTTCCAGCAGGTGCAGTTGTGCTTATGCTTCCTCTCTTGCAATCTGGTTAAAGCACAAATAAAAACACATACTCCCAGGGCTGGCCGCTACACCTAGGCTCTGCTTGCTCTGCAACAGCTCCTCTGACTTTCCAGTATATTTGGCATGCACAGAACAAGCTCTTCCCAATTATTGCCTCTGGGAGGGCCACTTTAGTGAAGACTGGTTTGGACTTTGTTGGCTGCTGAGAGAGGAGGGAAAGCCTTTACCTTTGTAGCTTTGCTCCCTTCTGACTTTGTGCCACTGGGAAATCGGTAACAGCAGCTGCCAGGATAGGGATAACTGCAGTGTTGGAACTCTCTCCATGAGTGTCTTTGTGGAGAAACATGGAGTTGTCATATAGAAAACCCATGCCGTGATCTGGTAATGAAGATCCAACATTTTGCCCATTACTTGTGCTGTCACAGTTGCTGGATTTCGCTGCCTTATGGGCAATCTGTGAAATGAATGCCTCTTGCAGCGTGCAGTCACTTGCACAACAAACAGACTCCAAACATTTTGCTGCCTCAGGCAACCAGCGTTTCCCTGATATATGTGAACTGGCTCTGGCTGCCCCTGTCTCCATTTGCTGTTCCAGGTTCTTTGGGTTCCTTGTTCGCTGCTCTGTTGGCTGTCTGAGATGTCTCTCAGCAGACAGTCCAGGACAAAGCAGGTGTGAGGAAGAGGAATAAAGAAACTGATAGTTCTTAGAATCAGATTAACTCTCCAGCCTCCTGCTAGACAATGGCATTTTTGAACATACAATTTGCTTTCACAGGTCTGTGCTCATTTGCAGGCAACCCACAGTGGGAGCATCACTAACAGTGAATGTGCCTCTGTAACAGAGATTATTTTACAACCTGGAATTGGCACAGACCTGTTCAGTTGTCAATACTAAGTCCAATGACTTCTCTGGCTTAACATATATATATTGTTATACTGCAAAATTTCTTTAAGATGATCACCTACCACTGGAAGTAGGTAAGATGTGAAGAGATCCATGGTTAGCTGTAAAAAGTAGTCTCCTGCTTATTACTCATAAGATTTTAGTAATGGTTGTGCCCAGAATTCTCATGTGCAAAGAAGTGATATTGCATTATGGGATGTGTTCCAGTGATGTAAGAGACAGTCTTGGTATCCATCTAAGTAGGTAGGATGAAGAATGGAAGAAGTGTTTGCTGATGCAAAGGTGAGTCACCATACAGTGAGTGACAACATACTTGACATGGGAAATGGTTAAATGGTACCTCAGTGCTTTTACACCAAGTCCTTCTTCTGCTCCAGTCTCATTCTAGTGTTTCATTCAGCTGTGTTCAAGCAGGATTTATAGATGCATAATATATTAAACTTCCAGCAACAAAGGTACTGCAAGAAGATTTTCAATACCCTGCTGTAGTGGACTATGTGTGTAAATTAACCATGAAATTAAATCTGTAAGTGACTTTATAGGGCTTTCACCTTCCAGTTTTTCTGATACTTGGCAAAGAAGTTTTTAGTAATGTCTACTAATTATTTGACTGCAGATAACACTGATAAAAAGAAAAAAATATTAGGAGATAAATGAACATACACATTAAAGATTTTTATCTGCTGCCCAGAAATCTCATATATGAGCCTGGTTTTTATTGAGGAATCACATCAATCTTCTTTTAGCAGTGGCAGCAGATGCTTGATTCCCTGAGTGTAAAATGTGTCTTAAACCACTGCTACAGTCAAGATCTCTGTATACCAAAGCACTCCTGTCTTCAGCATCTGCAGAAACAGATGCAGCAGCAAACATCAAGGAACACCACCAGCATGTGCCTTGAATGTGTCCCCTGCTACTCCAGGGCTATTACTGCGAAGAATTAAAGCAGAACTTGGTGCACTGTCATAAGGTAATAAAGGTCACTTCCATGTAGTAAGAAGAATTGCTTGTGCTCTGAGTGTATCTCACCAGCATGCTTGGCAAATGGGGTGTGCAGAGTTAAACAGAAGCCTCCTTTCAGACCACTGAACAGCAGCAGTGTCAATGTACTATGCCAAACATACCACCTCCACAGTTTCTGCAGGGGATGCACTACCCAATGAAACTGGGCTGGCAAAGCTGCATGTTTTGGCTCTAGTAACTCATGTCCTTGTTCAACATTTTCTAGTGTCCTGGGTGTAATTAAAAAATTAACTTTTACTGTAAGCAAACTGATGTGAAATGCAACCTAAATTCTTCATCATGTTCTTAACAGCAAGCACAAATAATTTGTAATTCGCTGTTAAACACACATATAAACCTCTGCAGAATGGAAGCCAAACTAAAGGGTTTACTCTAGATACTGCATTTAAAACTCCTAAGGCATGAAGTAAAACATAGTCAGTTTACTTTCACTTTGCTTTGGATTTATGCAAATTAGCTTGAATAATTTCCAAATCTCATTTCTTACCAATAGGTGGCACCAACATTTTCTACTTGCTTCATGACACATTGCCAGTAGTGAGATTTAAAGTCTACCCCAGTGGTAAATTATCTACTAAATCATGATGAGTTCTGTACTGTTCCTTTCCCTGCAGATTGTGGCTGATCACTGTGCAGTGGTACATGTTTTGTTCTCCAAGAATTTCACAAACTCTGAGTGGGATGTTTTGCTAGATACATTACCAATAATTCAGGCTGCTGTACTCTTTCATGTTGTGGGAGTAATTTTAAAAATGTTTGTGTGCAGTCTGACTTTATGGTAGTTTGTTTTGGTTTGGAGATTGGGTTCTTTTTAATATTTGAAGGCTTTCTTCAGCTTTTCACACAAAGATGTTAGTGCATTGACTTTTTCTAAAAATGATCTTGCCTTTCCCCTTTTGCAGGTAATAAAAAATTGAAAAGTAGACTTTTAAAAAAAGCTCTGTCTTTTTTCTTTCCTGTTTCATGGTTGTATGATTGCAGCCTTTACAGTCAAGATTCTACTGAAAGTAATTTAATAGCTATTCACTAAAAAATTTCAGTCATGTGAATTTTATAGTTTTTTTGGAGAATATGGTACTAAAACAATGCAGGAAAAGTCACTGGAACCAAAAGCAAGAACAGCTTTGACAAACTCAGTTAATTGATTAAGAGAATATTCCCTGCCCTGTTTTAGTGGGAGAATCCTTGCTCCCAATGGGCAGATCCACTGGAAGTAACACGTAACTCTTCATGAGAGTACAATGGTTTTCTTTCCAAATCATAGTTCCAGGTTAATCACCAATGGACAAAAGACTTTAGTTTTCCAATTGAGATTCCCAGACAAGATTGCTTCCTTATTCTCTCCTTTCATAGTCATCATTACAAGAATGTGATTTCAGAGTTGTAATAGTCGTTTTGTGACTCATAATCCCAAATTTTGTAACTGTTTTGTTTCTAGGGATGTGAGGTTTGATTCACAGATTCTTTCTTATTCACCTGAATTCATGGCAGTCCTGGCCAGGAAACAAGAATGCTATTTCACCTAAATTTAAAGTCTAAAGCCTGCCTACCTACCAGCCTATATGCAAAAATCACTTCAAAGTGTTTATTAAGTTTGCTGTTCTGAGACCTTATGAAAACAGAGCCCATCCTATGGGTGACTGCCAAGATTAATGAAAGTTAGGGCATCCAACTGCCATTTACATAGAAGCTGGTCTCCTTCTAACATAATTTATGCCACTGACTTGCCACCTTTATGTCTTGCTTGTTCATAAATCAAACCAAACCTCTTCATTGATTCTGCATCACCTTGTTGCAATCTGAATATTCACCTCCCCAAGCTTCATATTCTTAGACCTGTCAGGTGCTTAGGGTAATAATTGCTCCAACTGAATGCCACATCTGCATATGCAACATGAGCCATGAGCTGAAGAAATACCTAAGACAAAAATAACCATCAGTATTCTGTGCATCTCTGGTAACCTTGTCATCAACTTCTGTTCATGCCATACAGGTGTGTTTAAAATCCATTGGCAACATCTGAAAATGCCCTTTGACTTGAATTTAAACTTGTGAATTACTCTAGTGACTTCAGTGCTGTGAATTTGCCCTAAAATGGGAGACATTACCTTATCCAGACTTTTCAGGAAAGTTGATGTATTTAAAATAGTCATTATCTCACTCCTTAAATGATTTAACATTTTGCTGGCCTTTATGCAGCCTTAATTAACATCTCCCTTTTTTTATGCTGAACAGTCTGGAGTTTTCCATTTCTCTACAACTGAATGATTCCAAAACACACACCTATGGCTGAAACTTGTTTAATTTGGGATTCTAGGTATCCACCCTGTATTGCAAAAGTAGACTGTGTGATGCAATATTGTTTTCAGCTGCAGACTTTGTAAAACAAGTATTGAGTAATCAGAATGTATCTTTATCCTTGTGTGTGCTTAGCAACCCTACAGGTCTTGATGACAAAAAGAATTTGCCCTTGGACAGCAATTTAACAAGACATCAAACAGTCAGGATGAAAAATAAAAACTTTGCTTGTATTTCACAATGAGTAGGGAATGAATACAGAACCTCACAGTCACATTGGTTTATATTAGGGCAGGATTTTAAACTTTTCACTTTTAGACATGGGCAGATGCTCTAGGGAGGTCCGGAAGCAGGAACAAGAAACTTTTGCATCCTATGGAGTAGCTGTCAGAAAAACAGCTGTACAGGCACAACATATTTCTTAACCTTGCTGTTAGCACTAAAAAGATGTTCAATAATGATTGAAGGAAAAGGAAACAAGGAAAAAGAAAAAAAGAGAAAAGAATAAAAGAAAAAAAAGCATAAGGGGAAGAAAAAAGAAAGAAAAGAAAATGCTGCTTTATATGCTTCCATATACTTCTCAAATGAATCATAAAAAACAATGGGATGAATATGACACAGAAACCAAAGGGGGTGTCATATTAAGGCTTGCCCAAGTAGTGATGCTTTCCAAAGAATTCCATGAGGAAAGCTCTCATTAACATCTCTGAAGTCCCACACTGTGTCCCAGAGTTCAGCAAGAAGATGTATTGCAGTTGATATATACCCCATACAGAAATTAGATCAGGAGAAGATATCTGTGGTCATGGCACAGCTGGTGCTGAGGTGATGGTGTTTAGGGAGTTCACATACTCAGGAGCAGAAGAGTGGGAAGGCACTCCCTTGAAGAGGGCTTGTGTGTCCCTTAGTAGCACAACCTGTCTTGCTGTTGGGAACCCAAAAACTGTTAGTCAAATGAGCTATGACTGTATGTAACTGATTTCACTGGTCTGAGGAGGTATCTGAAGCCAGAATTGTTGTTGACCTTGACTGCCTTGCACTGAGCCCCTATTCAGACTGCAGGTAAGTCCTGCTCCCCCACAGCAAGCCACTCTGGGAAGGGGTCTCTGATTTGTCTGGCTGTTAATTTTATAGGAACAAAAGGGGCACATGAGGTCTTCTGGGTCAGGTACAGAGTACACCTTACAGCTCAGAGTGTTCTAGAAGAGACACACTGCAGAGCAGGGAAACACAGGTTTCCAAATGCACTTTTTCCTTGTCTAGACTCTTGAACACTGCTAAAGGCAAGGAAGGGCAAGGCCTGGCAGCTCCCATCTCAAGCTCACAGTTCGAGCCACGTGTGCCTTCCAGGATAAATGTAATCATTGAACTCGGGCTTCCCAGCTCACCCTGACTCACACTCCCCCGTGCCCAGAAAAGAGCATGGGTTTAGAAGAATTATGCACACAAAGATACAGTTTAGCACTCGGTAGGAAGGATTGCTGAAATCAAGTTCATACTCAATTTTGGAAGACAAATGCCTCTAAAATTTTGCTGCCTACAGCTAAATAGAGCATGGTTCATACAATCCATCTCCTCTGACTTTTGCTATCTACACTCCAGGTGACTACACTAGAACTAGTGAATTTAGGCTCAAGAAAGGGAAATGGGTGCTTTTAAAGAGTGATTCATCTGACCTATTTTAGAGATCTCTACTAGAAAGAGACAAATGAAGGTCTAAAGTACCTATTTTTTTTCCTACTGATTCTTAAAGAAATTCAGAAAACTAGATAAGAAAGTATTCATGTTGGTGAATCTGACCTCATGTATCCTGGAGCACCCACTAAGTTGCAATTCACGTTATCCAATTTAGGCAGTGACTGACAGTGCAAGGCTGACATTTATAGCTTAACTAATAATCTATGTCAAGGGGGTACAGCTGGTTGGGAAGGAACAAACAAGCAATTAAAGGAGTATATTTGCTTCCCCTGAATTCAATCTGTTTGTGGTTTTGATTTGATGACGTTGTCAGAGATGCAGAAGTCTTTACTAACCTATGTCCCACAGCAGATAGAAATGTCTGTGCGACAGCAGGCAGGAAAAAAATTGTATTTAAGAAAGTTGGTTTCTAGGGGC
>VWYP01030171.1:303379-335163 GCA_013400435.1 Pycnonotus jocosus
TTCCTTTTTGACCAATACTGCACTATTTAAATTAGGAATCTAGTACATAGATTTGGTTGCTGACTTACTAGTCTTTCTCAAGTGAATGCCTAAGTTTTCAGTAATTCAGTGGAGTGAGATAGGCTTGCTGAACACATACATAACTTAGGAAAATGCTCTCTCCACTGGCTGTATCAACCCTCAAGGTGATCTTCCTAAGTCAGATGGCAATCCTCAAGAGAGTGAGGAAGGTGCTGGAGTTCCTGGGGCTATCTGCAGAGCAAGCCTCATCATCACATCAACTCTTCCAGCAGCTGACAAGGTTAACTCACTCCCTGCCTTGTCTGGATGGCAGTGGCACTCCTTCAGGAAAGATTACTGCACATCTCCCCTTGCTTCTGGGCAAGTACAGGGGATTCACTTAACACCTCTGAATTTTTCAGACTAATCTTGAAAACACTTCAAGAATAAAAAATCCTGAAGCAGTAGAAATCAGAAGACTGGATCCTTGTTTGGATCTTTCAGCTGTTTTACATGGCTCACATCTCATCAGATACCACAAATTTCATTAAAATGCTTCAGTAAAAGTTGCAACCTGAGCTGCTGTTTCCAAGGGTCTATTATATCAAATTGCACAATGATCTCTCAGCTGTACATATATTAGTCTCTCATTTCCAGGTTTTTCTAAGTCTTTAATTTTATGTTTAAATTACCTTATTGCATTAGCTCACATGGCCTGCAATTTCTGTGTTTTAAAAAAATCTTGAAAACAACAAATGAAACTGCTTTAGTTTACAGTAATGTTGCATTAATACATGAGAGGATCTTTTTGAAACATCAGATCTGTCTTATCCCACATTTGTGAAACTCTTTTGGACTATTTGACATTGCTTTCTCTTGTCTGTCTTTGTTTTCAGCAATATAGCCTGAAATTAAATGTATTCATACCTTAAGTTCTTAAAAATGAAAGTCATCTTTGTATAGAATCTAAAGTAGTGATATCTTGGGTGGCTGCCCAAATATTTCATCCATGGAAAAGTTTTAATATTGATGCAGCATTGTTGCTAAAGATAGCAAGTCACTTGCAGTCACAGTCATCACATATATTTTAAAGATGGTCTGGCACAAAGTTTGGCATATCCTGGATTTCTCTAACAAATGTCTCGTTGGGTGTCAGGTTGCTGTTATACTACTTTAAGACATGTAAGGAAGCAAGGAGAGGGAAACTTGTGAAATCTAACCTCCAATTTCATCCACTGGAAAAACTATAAAAGAACACCCTACCTGGTCACATTCACCAAAATCTTTCAGCTTTCATTTATATGTTGGTCTTAATCATGTGTTTCATCTTTATGCTGGTTTTAGTTATTTGCTGAGAATAGTGTTTGATAATCTGTTTTCTCTTCTAGGCTGTTTGTTACTGTGTCAAACTCCATTGAGTATTCACTACTCAAAATTTTAGCATAAAAAATTGTTTAGTTCATTGGAATGCCTATGTTAAAATGCTATCAAACTGTTTCCAGTTCCTTCTGCAATGAGCAAGGCACATTTCTTATAGTATTTTTAACAAGGCATTCAGGATATGAGAAGGTCTTGAAGGGAAGCCTCCATTGGTTGCCTTGATAGTTTCCTTAAACAAAAATTATATCCATCCCAGGTCAAAATGTGTGCTCAATTTCTAATTTTTACTGCATGGCTTTTTCTCCCTGATGTTGGCTCTTATTATGTCATCTGACACTTGTCTATGAGGTGGATTGTGTGACATTGACATTTGTTTATGTCCTGCATACTGTCAGCTCTTAGCAAACATTGTCCTCAGCTGGATGTGCTATGGGGAGCAAGGGTGCAGAGGGTGTTTCCACCTCCCTTCAGCACAGTCTGTGGAAGCTCATTTGCACTTGGTAACCCTTGTAATTGGAGCAGGGCTGGATCCAATCCCTGTTTCTTCCAGGCTTTTTCTCTCTAAGAAAATGCCACCAGTAACCTCTGAACACGGAGCTGGAAGTCCAGACTCATGGATACTTTTACCCAGGCACTTTCTGTCTCTGCTGTGCCTGTAGTGGCCCTGAAGAACCAGCTGTGTTCAGGCACACCTGGGTAGTTTGCAGAGCTTTGTGTACAAAATGCCACCTGCTCTGTTTCCATAACTCCAACTTGTATGGTCTGTGAGTCATGCCAGGCAACCTGCACCAGATTAAAGGGTTTAGAAGCCAGCATTATTGATCTACCACTATGTTACTGATAAGTGCAAAAGATTTATTAAAAAAAAAAAAAGGCCTGTAGCAAACGTAAAAAATAAAAGCTCATGGTCCTGCTGCTTTTAAACATCCCAATAAGGCACCTCCCATGGACAGCAGTGGAAGTTTCCATTCCACCCATTCTTGTACAACTCACCTGTTTGGTCGAGGGATTTCAGTTTTCCTGAAGCCATTTTAATTGTTTATATTAGCAATGTAATTATTTCTAGAGGAAAAATGGAAAGAAAAAACCAAGAAAGTTCTTTTGAAAACTTTGATGTATTTGAATTACATGGGCTAATCCAAAGTTAATTAAGTAGAGGAAAAACAACAGAAAGACCTACAGAGAATTCAATTATATCCAAGTAAGTGTTAGCATTAGGAATAAACTAATAATTAGGATAGCTAAGATATAGCATTGGGTTTATATTTGACATATAGAGGAGTTTAATTCTTGAGAAATATACAGTTTTTACAGAGAACAACAACTGTTATTATCACCATTATACTTTGGGGAAGCTACAGACTCATAAAATAAGACTAAATGAATTATAGGCCAAAGAACAAAGAGAATTGCTAACAGAAGTTGGTCTCTTGGTTCCCACTCTGTTTTTTCCTTTGGACTTTATTGAATGAAATATAAATCACATGCATAAATTTTAAGGAATCTTTTTCTTGTTGTCTTTAGCAGATATTGTACTTTCTATCATTTGCATAATGGAAAAGAGGAAGCCTTTCTTTGCTGGGTGTGTATATATATATATATGTACACACACATATATATATATATGTGTATGTATATATATTTTTTTTCCCCCAGAGAGCTTTAGGAAATGAATTTAGAGGAAATTAATTTACTCCACTGGTGAGGGACCTGGTGGAGTACTAATATATGTTAGCTCATGCTTCTAGAATATTTTCATTAATAATTAATTATTAATAATTTTCATTAATCATTTCATTTAGGAAATGTATTTACTCCACTGGTAAAGGACCTGATGGAGTACTAATATCTGTGAGTTCATGCTTCTAGAATATTTTAAAATTTAAGTTCTAAGTTTCAAAAAAGCAATGATATAATGAAAAGGGAATTTTGAGTGGGCTGTATGTTAAGAAGGAATGCACAGCATTTATGTGCACATAGATAGTCTTGGTGCCCTGAGCAATGGGGTTATGCTACATAAGAATGACACCTGTCCATTGGATTGCCTTGTTCATTATAAATTTGATCCTCAGACTGTCAGGTTGCTTTTGGTTTGGCTCTTTTTTTTTGTAACTCTCTGTACTGTCTGATTGTAGTCTGAGCCTCAGCTGTCCCAGAGATGCCCCTTCCAAATCTCACATATGTGTCTGATAGCTGCCACTCTCTCTCATCAGCTGTTTGCCCCACCTAATTGTTCCTCTTTGCTTCCTACTTGCTCCTTTTGTCTATTTAAATACACACTAATTCATGTAATTCTAGAATATACTTGTAATGCTTTAGCACAGAAGGCATGCATCCTAATTCTGAATCTCCTATAGCAATACCTTGCCTTTTCATTGACACTAGCAGAATCTAGTTTAACTTTCTTTCCTGCTGCAAAAGAAGGACCATTTTTAAGGTCTCTATGGAGCTGGTTTTTTTTCTCAATGGATGCTTTTGTGGTGTACCTATCTCAACATGGTACAAATTTTAGTAAGGTTCTTTCCTCCTACCCCCTTTCCTCCCATTGTTGCACAAGGATTGGGAGCCAGGGATAGGCATATTTTATAAATTAAAAAGAAATCAGTCAGTACATTGAAGCAATTAGTGTAAATGAGTTCAACAGACAAACAGGCAGACAGGGTTCTCTGTGCTTTTTGTCTTTTTCTGTCCCCAAAGCTTTAAGTGCAGTACAACAGCTAAATGAACTGAGTGAAAAATGACCACATATAGTGGGCCAGGCTCCAACCTCACTGACAGAGTTGTAAATCCAGAATAAGAACATAAAACCTGCCATCCTGGGTGAGCATGAAAGTCCTTTTAGTTCTTTTAGTTCAGTCCTGGAGAACCATGGGCAAAAACAAAGGCTCAGGACATGGATAAGGCAGATAAAGTATATTTCTCCTGTTGTAGCCTTTGAACTGGAGCCTAATTTAATGGAGACAGAGACTGTAGTCAATGGTTGAGCTTAATAGCCACAAACAGGCCTCTCCTGTGTGATCTAATCCCTTCTTAAATCTGTGGATGCTGGGAGCCCCACAACATAACAGTGCAGTAAACTCTATAACTTCACTATGTTTTATGTGAAAAATCTTTTCCTTTCAACCAACTGCCTGGTCATTTCACTGAATGCTCCTTCTTGTACTGTGAAAAACTGCACTTTTTTCATTTGATGTTTTTGTGCCATTTGTAATTTTATGGTAATTTCACTGGTGCCACTTGGGGCCATTTCAACTGGCACTGCTGTAAGGCAAGGTCAGAGACTTGTTTTTAAGGAATCTGATTAATTCAAAAGTCCAGCTGTTACTTTGGTCAGGATAGTCTACCTAACCATCTCTGTTTACAAGAGGAAAGCCCTTTGGAGTTCAGATTGTGCAAGGAGAAGGGAGGGAGGTGAGTGGGTTATAACCTGGGAGGTGCCCTGGAAACAGAGCATTTCAAACACAGAGCTCTTCAAGACATTTAGACTCCCCAAAGCAGGAGCTTGTTCTGCAGGTAGAGCCAGAACCAGAGGTGCATATAGGTGTGCAGGATTTGCAGCAACCCTTAAACACCTGGAAGGTCTTTGCTTTCTAGAAGCTGGGGACAAAGTTGTGCCTGACTCCTGGAGTTCTTCACAACACTGCTTTGTTGTCTGCGTTCACCTTTGCAGTGAGACTATCCACACCATTCCTGCTGTATGCACTAGCTCTCTTCCATGTGAGATGAGACTAATCCTGCATTTAGGATGGCTCCAGACTGAGGAAACCTGTTTTTTCAATGTGTAGTCAGAGGGCCATGTGAGTATCACCAATACTCATAGTAGTCCCCTGTGGCTCTCTCCTCATGTCTGCAGCTCTTTGCATGTTATCAAAGAGGCTGCACACAGCCAACACTGCCCAGAGCTCTGAGCCCCAGGAAACAAGCTTGTTTCAAGGAAGAGAACCATATGTTTCTGGCCATATAATCAGAGTGCACATGGCATGTTAGCTTTGATGTGACACATGTGTGATCATCACTAGCTACCTGGTTGTTCTAGGTGTTTTTAAAGCTTATATTAGGATTGAGATTTTTTTTAAAAAATAATAATATGAAAAAAGAAACACACTCAGTCTTTGAGGCTGAGGTTGTCAACTTCCAGTTGCTGCCAAGGGAAATAGAAGTACCTTCCATTCTCCAACATTCAAAGCCTGGGACAGCACATCACTGTCATGTCATTTATTGAAGACTGTCCAAGTTCCAGAAAGAACCTCCAACAGTAAAATCCAGATGCTTTTATCCTGTTGAATATGACCTCCCATCAGCAGTCAAGGGAATTTTCCCTGCAAGAAGACCACTGGATTCATCTCTTGATGTTCACCAACTGGTGCAATACTGCCAGTTGTAAAAATTTTCTGCCAGTGTAATTCAAGTGCATACATCCAATAGATGGATTTTGTTCTTTCTGCTCCAACACTACTTGACTTCACAGGGCTAATTTGAAGTAGGCAGATCATCTTATCCCCTGTGATGTTCCTTGGGCTGCCAGTCTTTTCTTCAGAATCTCTCACTCTCTTAGCTCCTACCCTGGTGTGAATAGCTAACTATTATGTATAGCTGTGAAAAGCTTTGGGAGAAATCAGTCTTCTGGGATTTGTGCTGTACAAGTTTACTCCAGAAATATCAGTTGCCCTGTAACAACAGGTGATGGTAGAGCAAGATATGGGTCAATAGGTATTCCCAAAATCAAAAATAGAGGCACCTAGAGTGGAGCATCTTTTGACAGGATGTAGCTGGAGTAGGTTAAGGCAGTAAAGGTATACACAAGAATACATACACATCTTCAACTTCATACTAATCTCTTGCTGCTTAGCAGATCTTTGGTTATGAATATGACATGTCTATGTGGCAACCTTCAGTTCACAGTGCTTGCATCACATCCACAGGGATTAGGATATGCATTATATATGTTAGGCAAACATATTTAGCCCAGCAGCCTATTGGACTCCTACTCCTGGAGAGAAAATGGACCACCACAATTAGGAGCAACAAGCTCAACTCCAACAAGCTCATCCATAGAACAGATGCAAAATGGTTTAATTGGTTTTTGCTTGCAACCAGCTGAAACCAGTGCTTAACCACAGAAAATGCCTCAATGATGTACTGAGGTGGACTCATCAGTGTTAGCAGCATGGCTATGGAGCTAAAGGAATCCACTGTGATATCCTGAGAAGATGGTAGTCTCTTACTTCTGTAAATGCTTCAGAGAGAGCTGCATTACTTCTCCAGATTCAATTCCTCAAACAGGGTTGTGAATGCATCCTTCTGCATGCTGAAGAGTCCAGTATAGGTTACAAAAGCAAAATAGCAAAGTAATCCTTGTGAGTACTGTTCAGAACCATCATAGTGCCCTAGGTACTTTTCAGCCATTCAGATTTACTTGTCAGATATTGAAGTTTGCTTCCAGTGCCAACCAGGACATGGTAAGCTTTAGACTACATGGATGCTGCTGGTGCTTTCCATCTGTCTTCAGTAGAGAAGGTCAGTGGGAGAGATCAGCAGTGTGACATACTGACTTGTACTAGTTATGTAGTACAAGTTACACTATAGTATATTTAGTAACTATGTAGTTACTAGTTATACATCCTTCCATGTGTAAGTAATTACCAATACCAAACGAGTATCAGTAACTGCAGGATTAGTTACTTCTTTTTTTTTTAACCATAGAATCACCAGGGTTGATGCAGGTGCCAAGGCAGGGTCACCTAAAGCAGTTTACATAGGAACACATCCAAGTGAGTTTTGAATGTCTTGACAGAGGGAGATTCTGCGATTACCCTGGGAAGTCTGTTCCAGGGTTCTGCCACCCTTAACATAAAGAAGTTCTTCCTCATGTTGAGCAGGAACTTCTTGTACTTCAGTTTATGGGCACTGCTCCTTGCCATGTTGCCAGGGTACAGAAGAAAGTGATGGTGATGAGCTCCAGGGATGGAGGTGGGGCTGACTGGCTGGTAGTTTCACACGTCTTCCTTCTTGCATGTCTATTATCTTTTTTCATAACATCTGATTTTTCTAACTGTATTTCAGATAATCTTTTCCTATGTTCTGAAATCCCTCTTGTGAATACATGTTTGTGCTGTTCCCATTTTGGACATAACATGATGTAAGCTCTCAGTAACTATCACAAACACAGTTTGGGAAGAGCAGGTAACAATTTCTTCCTCCACCCTTGTAGGATCAGATGGGATGGCAACAAGCGAGATCTCTGGAGTCCAGGGCAGCTCTTGGAACACGTGGTTTATTGCATCGGTCGTGGGTACAAGAGCCTTGCTTTTAGGTGCCAGCCCCAGCTAAAAGTGTGCCCGAAAAGAGACCTGAGTTTCTGTTACAATACATTATATTTTTTTCTGTCCTAGATATTCTAATTTACACTAACCAACCAGTACAAGACACAAATCCTACAGAATTTACACACAGCCTATAAGAATTGCTACATTACTGTATCACTCTGCATTCTAAACCTTAAAAGCTAGTTTCTAAACTACCTTTTCCCTGCCACATTGGCAGGGCCCCTCCCCCCTTGGACCCTTGATATCCCTTTGATGTTAGGGGTATTGCTCAATCTACAGATATCTTGCCTTCAGCTACTTAATCACTGTCTTCCTGCTTGCCATGCTCATATCTCAAAGCTCGCTTTCATTTCTACTTCGCTTATAGGTTTTATATTTCCAGAATCTTTTGCCAAGCAATCATATTTGTAAGGTTTCCATGTTTCATCTTCCCCAACACACCCTATCTAATTACACTTTGGTATTCCATTAAGTAACCCTTCATCACTCATTTCTCACCTGGAAGAAAGCAGAGGCAATATCACAGAGATACTCATAGTCCATCTAATTCTTGAGCCTTGCTTTTGTCTGGGAATCTACTTTGTATGAACTTAAAACTGGGTCTCTCTTAAACCATTCAGGGAATATAGTTCTGGTACATGAGAAAGAATGGTAAAAAAATACCTGATGAGAAATATTTACACATATGAAAATATGTTCCGATACAAAGGGAATGGGTCTATTGTAGTGAAAAGTGTTAGGATCTAGGGCATATTTTTTGTCTTTCCAGTAGAGACATCCTCGAGACTTGTTGTGAGGAGAAAGGGACTACTGCACTTGTGTGTGTATTTGAAGGACTGTTTTGTCTTTGATTCTTCCTTAACTCCATTAATCCAGTCTCTTTCCCTTTTTCTGTCATGATATTAGGTCTTTGAAGAGTTCAGTGCCTGAAAGCAGGGAGGTCAATAACGCTTTGGTTGGGTGCTCAATACATACAAATTGAATAAACCCCCCAGGAAATTCTAATTCCCAGTGAAAAAGTTTCAGAAAAGCCCTGACTGTTTTTTGTGCCCAAGATAACACAGAGTGACACATCTTCATCAGAGACAGTGACTCATAGCTAGGGGTTGAATTGTTGCGGGGGATTATTTCATCTGTTGGCTGTATCAAGTTAAGAAAGATGGAGGTGCAACCCTGAATGTCTTATTAACTGCCAAAATAATTACATCATGGACAAAAAGGGGAGATGAAAAGTACTTACATCAATTTATACTCTTAGTTTATGTGTTCTGGAGAAGCCTGTATCTTGGATCAAAGGCCTCAGGCAAGTTTCATGCTTTACAGTTTGACAGCTTCTGCCCTTCCATTGAAAAATATTTATTTAGATAAAATGTACTGATGTTGCTGTTATTTTCTCATTGTCTCATTCAGCTCCTTTTTTTTTTTTCTTAAATCCTTCCACAGGATATTTAATCCCATGCATATTTTGATCACTTTTAGAATTTTACAATGAAAGATGGCATTCTTAAATGCTGTAATGTCCATGAATTCACCTTTCTTCAAGGCATCAGTTGCTTCTGGAAGAAGGCTGCTGGAGTGGCTATGGGTAAATACAGACATTTATGCAATCAGAATCTAACTAACTGGAAATATTTAAAAAATAAAGAAATCAGAAGAAGAGAGTGTAATGATGGCAGTCCTCAGGGAAGAAGGTGGAAAAAATATATGAGTTTGCACTAAATCCTAAGATCAGCAATTTCTCTACCATGGCCATCTAGACTGCATTTTTTGTTCTTAACTAAAGAAAAATGGTACTGTCAGATCCATGGTATAAGGTGGAAAAAGCTGCCACTGTGGGAGGTAGTGAGAGTCTCAGTTCCTGGAAATCTCAAAATCAGGAGGAGACAGGATGCTAGCATCCCCTCCTCCCAGGATCCTGCTTCTGTGAGAGGTACAGCACCCAAGCTCAGATGTGGTGCAGGATGCTATTTGTCCTCCCCAGAGAGGGGCTGCAGGCTCCTCACTGACCTCTGTGCTCTGACTCTGCTGTGCACCCCTTGAAATCCTCCCCCAGGCTGTCTTTGGTACCAGGCAATAGCACCTTGCAGGTAGGAAACCCACAAGCAGACACTATTTCCTTATAGCATTAGGTCCATTCAAAAGTATTTTTTCCTCTTCCTGACAAATAACCAAAGCAGAAGCAATTGTCTATGAGTGGCTAAATTCATCTGTAACAGCCCTCCCAAAAATCATTAACCCTACAGCAGAGTTTGTATGTGCTTTGCTGTCCAGCACTTTTCCTCTTGTAGGAGCAGTGGTTGGGATATTACTCAGAAAAACTGGAGGGAAAAATATTTTAAGAAAGAGGTAGGAAGGATTCTCCTCCTGAGAGACAGTGGTGTGGGAATTTCTGTTGGCAGGAGCACAAGGCCTCTGTGCTGGAGAGGGGATGAAAGAAAAAGACTGCAAGTCAGCAGATGGGGAAAGCTCAAACTCAAAGGAAGCTGTTTGACTATTTTCAAAAGCAGACACAGTGGGAATTACAGAAGAGAACAGGCAGGTTTGATATTTTGAGAGAAGGGCTCGAGATTCATTGTCTGCCACCCTGATTTCTTTGTGAACATCAGGAATGACTGTGCCTGCCTCATGATGTCTGAAATTATTTTCTAAGAAGGTCTGATTGCCCTTCACAACACTTATTTTGAGAATCAGCTGCTGTTGTAGCAAAGTATCAGCCATCCCCTTGGCTCCTATATAAAGACAAAGAAAAAAATTGGGTTGAAGATTTAACCCTTTGTTCTCCAGGAGTCCTCCCTTCTTTGATCACATTTTTTTACTACTTTCTTGCCCTCATTTTCTTTTCGTTGTTTCTTCTCTTTCACCTAGAAAAAATTCATCTCACATCTTAAATGTAGGAAATTCTCTGCACATGCTGCTTTAAAGTCTTCTGCTGAATGGAGTTACATGTTTTGAACCAGTGACTGACAGGTGACACTTTGCCAGGTGTAGATCTGCAGAGTGGGAAGACAAGTTGTCAACCACTAGTGACAGACATGGAAAAAAGGAAGACAACCAAAATCTCCAGAATATTGCAAAGGACAGATATCCCCAGGCCTTTCTTTGTGTTGAAGCAGCAAGTTTTAGCTCTGAGGGAATTAATGATTCTTATCCTGAATGTTTTATATTTAAATCTTCTCTGTGTGGTGGTCTAAATCTTGAAATTTTACCATCTAAAATCACTCATGTTCAGTGGTGTTATTTTGCATACATCTCTGGGAACAGATAGATATATACAGTTTTATATATACATATATTTTTATTTATATATACATGTATATATATGTGCTTATATTTTTTGTGAATAACTACTGTACTGTCCAATCTTTTAAAGAAAAAGTATTGCTGTAACTACTATACTAAAAATTCTGGCATACTGACACCGAGCAAATGTTTGACACTGAAGTGTTAATATTAGAATATTTCTTTGCTGTTGTAATTTGATGTCTGCCTTGCTCCTGTCACAGCCAGCCAGTACTGGTATCTGACAGCTGGGCAAAAAACAAGTAACGTTCTTCATGTGTGTTTGGCCCTCCAAGACTATAAGTATGGTTTTACACATGAAAAAAGATACAGCAGGAGGGGCCAAGTCTAATAATCATTTCCAAGCAGAGAGGTCAGAGGGCTGGAGACATTGAAAGAGGGGAGAGGGTATTATTTTGGTTGAGTCTGAGAAGAAGAATCAGAATGGCAGACATAAGTCAAATTAATTTTAGAATGAACTGTCTGAAAAAACTTTCTGAGTAGTAAGGTCCATGAAAATATGAGCTGTGTTTTATGGGTTATTGTGTGGCCAAGTACTTTTGAAATGTAACTAGACAAAGAGCTCGAGTAAGTCCTCTGGAAAACAATCATTTGGCACTAGGAAGGAGTAAATTACTTAATAAGATTTTTCTTTGTCTAATTTCTGTGGTTTCATAATTGGGTCTTCTGCCTGCTAGGCTTACATTCATAGCTGTAAAATCTTGTGTCATAAAATTAACCTGAAACCTGAGTGAAATTAGGAGTGGGTGCAAGTAATGGCAGTGCTGCAGCAGCAAGTGGCCCTGAAACATGAAATGGAAGCTTTAAGATAGAAAAGTGAAGCAAGGTTTCATAAGAATCTATTGGCAAGTTCTTTCTCCCTGCAGTGCAGTCAATGCAATCAGTACTCTGCACCTTAGGTTCTTTAAATCCTGTACCCTAAATTCATGTTCTTACCAACATCCAGACACTGATGAAACTTGGCTCCCTTGAGGAGATTCATTGACCTGATTGGAGCTACTCCTGTGTAATGGCATACCCTTTCTGTCATAAAGCTGGGAGACCTTGCACAGACATTAATGATGCTGCTACAAATCACAGAGCTGTGTCCAGTGAGTCACTGGCACAGCAAGCCATAGAGCTCACGTCCAGTAAATCAACTTTTTCCCTTCACGAAGAAAACGCTTCAGATGTTTTTCACAGCGTTTGAAAACTTGCTTTTATTTTCACTGAAATTACAAAAAAAAAAAAAACAAACCCCACACCAAAATCTTAAACATCCACCCCAAACCCTTGCTTTGCAAACACTTGTTTAAATCAGCTCGACTGATGTAAGCAATATAGCATGTATATTTAAGAAATTGATGTATATTAAGGCATGAGATCTAATAGAAACAATTTTACGCCAATAACCTACAAACATTCAAAATGTATACTAGGAAAAGCACAAAAGTACAAAAACTGAAACATTGCACAGTCAGTCTTTGAGAGGTTTTTGCTAAAAATGTAGAAACCTTGATCTGTCTTCTGTTTATATAGGATTAAGATTATTTGAGACTATAATTTCCACTGATTTTAGCATGTGGCCTCAAAACACTGCTACCCCAAGAGCTCAAGTGACTTGAGCTATCAAACCACCAGAAGCAAGTCTGAAACTCAAGTCTAATATTCCCTTGGAGTGTCTTGTTTTCAGCCCAGTAGGACAGCAAAGCCTCCTCTGCATGGCCTCCTCTCCAATTGCCCTCTTGCAGCAGAGGCCTGTGCACATCACTAAAGCTTTAGGTTTTCACAGGTTTTCCTCAGTGGCCTGGGCACAGTGCAAACAATTTGACCTGAAGGCAGAGCTATGCCTCATAATACAAAAAGGTTGATTTAGCCATTCCTTCATGCTTTCATACAACCTGTGTGCCTGCCAGACACGTGCATGTCCTTGCTAGGGGACAGGGTGGTTTTGCAATTAGGGCTGTGAAGTATTGCTGATGAACAACTCCCATTGACAGCATGACAGCTGTTCAATAAAACAAAGACAAAATGAGATTTTTCTCACACTTTGCAAGTATGAGGCTTACCTTTTGGAAGCTGGAAACAATAAAAGATGTTGTCACAGTCACCCACTGCCCTGGGCAGCGGCAAGTCAGAAATGAGAGCACTCGTCCTGCCAGACCTCCTTTGAAAACAGATTGCACAACAGAGCCGATAGCAGTTCCAATGGCAGTAACAACACAGATATTTCTTTGTGTAACTCAAACAATTAAGAAAAGCTTAAGCATTTTCTGCAACACCAGAACTCTTTGAGTCAGCAAGAAAAATGAAAATGGCTCTTCAATGGAAGCCTCTGGAGAGAAACAAAAAATGAACCTGTAAATACCACAGCTATCAATGCTTCTCTTTTTTTATTCTCTCTTAATGATGGGTTTTAAGCCTAAGAAAGAAGGAGGAGAAGCTTTTACTTTCCATTTTACCTCAGCCTAATTTTTTTTTTTTTTAAATTTGGATGAGTCAATATGCACTTATACAATATAAGGTCACTCCTTGGAAAATCCCACTTTTAGCCAGTTTCCCATGGTAAGTCTGAGATATTTTTACTGTGCTGTCCCTTCAACTGGCATGATCACCCAATAAAAAGCCAAGATGATTAGATTAACTCTACTCTATTTAAAAATTTTCACAGGAAACAATTATCATTAGAAATAATAAATGCTTCATATTTAGGAATTCATTGTTGGTCTCTTCCTCCCCACCATTTCTCTTTCTACAGAAGATAGATTTGCTTTGCTTACCCACAGAACTGTCTTTTCTGCCATAACATTTGGCAATACTATTTGCTGTTGGTCTACAGCATGTTTTCCAGCACAGCAGTTATCAAATAAAATTTATTTTTATTTTAACCATTTGTTTATATTGTCAACAGCTTAGTGTAGATATGGTTACACTGGGATGGAAAGTGTTTTTGCCAGTATAACTTACTTCACTTGGGAACAAGGGTTTTCTGTACCAGTAAAATTAGTTTCTTTTCTTTTCTCCCTGGCCAGTAGAAGCTGCACCCACACAAGGATCGTTTGCCAGGACAGTTATATTGGTAAACTTTTCCTCATGCTGACCTGGTCTCCAAAACATCATTGCATAAATAATAGAGGCAGGTGGGAGCAATCACAAGTGAATGCCAAAATACTGCAGCTGAGTTCATTCTTATGTCAGAAGCCTTGTGATGCTGTGGTTCTGTCAAGGGTCAACTATTTTGGGGCAGGTGGAGAGAATTGCAGAAGGAGATGACACATTTCAACGTTGCTTAAATTCTGCCTTTAGATATAACTTTACAGTTAAAGCTATTTTGAAAAGGAGTAGGGCCAGATTATGGCATGACTCCAGTTCCTAGGTGGTCAGCACTAGAAGGTAGAAGAGATGAAACAAAAGGAAAAGCTCTCATGGGAGTTGCTGAAGATGAGGAGATTTTTTATTTGAGCCAGGGAAAAAAGGAGGAGAAGGATCTAAGTGTGGGGTGCTGGCAGAGGGAGAAAGGCACTTAGGTGGGCTGGGCCAGTTAGAACACCCAGCTCTTTGAACATGTGTCTCTGTACTGGCTCACTCTGCACACTGGATGAAAATCAAGGTATTGGCTATAATTTGAAAGCAGCTGTTGGCTCTGTTCCTGGTGGTCTCTAGCACTGCCTCATGATGTCTTTCACTGCAGCTTCACTTCTGGTCCCAAGGGCTGGGCTCCAGTAAAGCAGTAGTATGTGTCCTTCTTGGAAAAGGACTTTTTGTCTGGAATTTTCTAGTTTCTGCAGTATGGTAGCATCCAAAGTATAAATTATTTAGTTTTATTTTTTTTTTTCATGCCTAGTTATGTATCAATTTTTTGCATGCATTTAATCCATATGTTTTGGCCATGGGGGTTAGTTTTCAAAGAGCTGTGTCTGGCATACCAGCAAATGATCTCTGCTCTGAACCAGCTCTTTGGAACTACACCAGTTGTTAACAAATGTTTCTCTGAGCAGCTGTAAGGCACCTGGACACTGTGATGAATGTCGTAGTCTAACCTAACTAAATAATGCCTTTATAGTACATATCAGATAACCCAAGTATCTACTGCTGGTTATGACATTTATAAACTTATCCACTGCTTTACATAAATAATGGCTGTTGTAAATATTTAGATATTGTCCTTCTATTAATGAAATAATAGAAGGCAAATTGTATACTGGAAATTCTGGAAAAGCATAATAAAAACTAAAAATTGGGACCATTTGGCAATATGTTTTACTTCCTTATTTAAATTAAAACACTGGACTTAACCAGATGCTCCTCACAAGTCTTCCATTATTTTCTGGATTTATGGATATTTCAACTTTAATTAGGGTTAACAAAAATCTATTCATGGAGTGTGAGTGTACCACTTTTTGCCTTTATATGAAGAGAAATATTATCTTTACTGCAACAATCAAAATTCATCCAGAAGGAGCTTGAACTCTTTGCTCTTAATGCCTAGGGTCTGAAAAACATTTTTTGCAACAGGTTTCTACTGCATCCTGTTGAACTCATTTTACAGTTTGATAATGGCATTATGGATTGCTTAATCTTTCCTTTCCTAGTAAAGAAAAGTCAAGACTTGCCTTCCAACTAGATCAGTATTTCTTTTGTCAACAGAGGGTTAATGAATAAAACCGTTTTCAAGGTCAGATTGGCAAGTCAGGCTTATAAAAAATCACCTCATGTTTCAGCAGTGATAAAACAAGAATTGCAACTCAAGTTTTTCTTCCTTCTCTTAAAACCATCTGATTAAAAATAATGACAGATCACTCTGACATGCATCATAGGTTTGAAAGCTAATTTATACTTTTCCATATTATTGCATTAGTCACTAACTTCTTGCATCTGCAAAATAACATAAGAAAAAAAACCACTCAGCAACAAAAGATAAACTGCTATTCATTATCAGGATCAATTTAGTAATTTTAACAAAAGATTCATAATAGAAAAATTATTTAAAAATATATAATTTCCTTTCTGTTTTGTTGTTGTTTGGTGTTAATAATTTGGATTACTGTATCCTTTTCAGTCCTTATAATTCCTATTAAATTTAGAGATGGTTCTTGGTCCAAAATAAAATTTTATCAGTTAGGCAATACCTGTTAAAGTATCAATTACTGGTGGCTTCTGTAGACACTTTTGCTCTTTGATCAGCAAGACACTTAAAAGCATTTTAAAATGGCATAGGATAATTAAATTGCATGCTGTGAAAATCTAAGGTTTGGCATTTTTTTCTCCTTTAGTATACTTGAAATAATGTATATCTCAGTAGTACTTGAAATTATGCTTAATGGTAAATTTAGTCAGGAATGTGTTTTCACACTGTAGAGCCATTTTTCATTACTGCATCCTTGTGCCTAACTGCCTCAGCACAGCAGCAAGTAAACAGCAGTAATGATCCCAGTAACAGCCCTGATAATAACCAGATAAACATGAATGGAGAACTCTCGTCTGATTTTTTCTTTTTTTTCTTTTTTTTTTTCCCAGCTTACTTATTCCAAGCAAATCTGAATTTTTGTGGGGTTTTTTTGTTTGTTTGTTTTTTTTGGTGGTTTTTTCCTTCCAGTCCTTCCCATTAAACATTGCTGCTTACACCTCCCAAACAGAGTGCACACAGGTGATGGCCATATTTTAATACCAAAATATTTAAGGAATGTAGATTTCACTTTCATCAATGAAATCGAGAGGTTGTTTTGTTGTTTTGTTTTTTTGAAGCCACATTTACAATTATGTAGGCTGATCCACATACTAGTGTGGTGATGCACCAATCAGAATAAAAACCAGAAATAACGCGACAGCTCAGAAATAGGGAAATTTGAAGAAATGAGGGGAAATCATATTGATTTCAAATTTCACGTCTTGAAAAATAGGACATTTTTTCAAGAAAGTAATGAGGCAAAATTAATTTTGATTTAAGTTAAAGAGCTAAATTAGAAATATATATAACACCCTTGGGTGCCTTCCTATTGTTACTATTCTTCATCAAAACCTCTGACTCCAAAAGTGCTCAAGACTGAAGAATCTCCCTTGCTCTTGCTTGTTTCATTGTGCATGAGTCTGCTTTTTTGTAAACAAGGACCCAAATTTTGAAGAACTTTAAATAACATTCCTCAAGCCATAATTCTCCCTAGGAGTTAATGGAGACTCATCACTTTCTTCTCTCTCCTCTCTATTGAAAGCTAATGGTACAGATAAATCATAAGCATATTTCAAGCACACCATATAGTTTTGTCTCATTCTGCTCTTAGCATAGTATAATAAGATGCATCTGAGGAAAATGGCATGCCTTGAGCAGTTAGGGATGAATCTGGTCATCTGCCATCTTCCAGATAAATTTAGATTACAATAAGGATTTGAGAGTACAAAATACTGTGAATAGTAAAGGATAAATACTTGAGAATGGTAACTAAATCCTGCATTTTGGAATTATCACTGTGACCAACTGCCCATGAGATGTTTCTCATTTTAATGTATAGTGTGTCTGCATATAATTCTAGATCTGTATTTATATCTGCAGCCATATGCTGTTAGATTACCATCTCCTGTTCCGACAAATTACTGGAGCTGCAGTTGCCAAAGCAAACAGAGTTCTTTATTTTCCCAAAAGCACCCAACACATAACACATGACGCACTTCATTCTTTCTTATGTGATAACTATTAAAATAACAGTGTGTAAATGAGCAGCAAAGTTAAAAACAGAGGAGAGGGTAAGAGTCCTACATTTGTTACTGGCTGCTGCTCAGAGCAGCTGTTTGGGGAGTCCTTCTCAGAGAAAGCAAGAGACACAAGTGCTTGCTTGGACATAAGTCAGTCTATTTTCCTGCACCCTGATTAATCTGGAGAATGCCACTGTTCACCTTTGATTGGTTAGTGGCAGAGACTGTAAGAAAGTTTTATGTAAATCACTGGAGATTAATGTCTTGCAACCTGAGGACCGCTGGGGTATGGTCTGTTGGGTTTATTCATTTTGTGTGGTTTACTCACTGGAGTGTGATTCCAGGGCCAGAACCCAAGTCTTGAAGAAGAAATTTTTGGTTTAATCAGAAATTTAACAAGGTCAGAGATTAATTGCTAAACAGGAGATAGCAATAGGCTCATTGATAATACCATCAGTATATCACTAAACAAAGGCCCAGAAAGGTGAGTGCCTTATCTCACTGAAATCCTCCGTTCATCTGCTGATTTGACAGCAAGCCTTTTTCAGTGGAGCAAATCTATACATATTTTCAAGCCAAGAGTTATGAGTGGGAGTTTTGCCTGATTTCAACAACTTAGTAATCTCTCTTTTGGCTGACAATGAAGCAACATGAATATTTTTAAACAAATTTCTGTCTGGCAGGGTCTCATTTATATTCTGCTGTATGAAAATGTTTAAGGATAAGTTAGGCAGCATTGTCAGATCAACATGCTACTTATAGATTTGCCTAAGTTTTCAAGAAAAAGTATGATCTTGTCCATTTACCTGTATGCCCTTTGACACGTGATAGATGCTTGTATATGTCAGCTAGAATTCAGCATAGAAAGCAACAAATAGCTACAAAAAATGTAAAACCTACTCATCAGTGTAATAGTCAATCTACTTCTGGAGTAAAATTGATCTGTGTTAGATTTAAGGATATAAAAATTGGAGATTTCCTTTAGCATAGATCTCTAGACTCTTTAGGATGTAGTAATGTAACAGGCTTTAATCTGGACAATAGCAACTCAAACGCTACAGTGGCCCCTGTCAGAAATTGTTACCAGTATTTTACAGCTGAAGACCAAACTCAATATTTCCTTCTGTTTTTCAGAATATTTGCAGTAGGTGCTTTCCTGCTGAAGAACAAAATAAAGAACAGTACAGTAAATTTCAAAGGTTGTCCTATTCTGTGAATGCAACTGGACTCTGAAAAGAGATGATTAATAGGGCAGATATGGAATAGAAGCTTCTAATTTTGTAATGTTCTCACCCTCTGGCACTTTTCATGTGGAATAAGGAAGCATGAAACACTGTTTGGGCCTGTTCAACAGAATGAAGTCCAAGAAAGCATTCATTAGTGAGAAGGTGCCCCTTGCTTCTAGAATCATACAATGGTTTGAGTTTAAAGGTCATCTAGTCCAATCCCCCTGCAACGAGTAGGGGCATCCACAAATAGATCAGGTTTCTTACAGTCTCATCCAACCTGACCTTGAATGTTTCTCAGGATGGAGCATCTGCCATCTCTCTGGGCAACCTATGCCAGTGTTTCATCACACACAATGTAAAAAACTTCTTCCTTGCATGAATTTTGAATTCACCCCACCTTAGTTTAGAATTATTATTATCCCTTGTCCTATTGTAATGGGCCCTGTCAAAAAGCTCTATTTTTCTTGTAGCCCCCTTTGAGTACTGAAAGGTTGCACTCAAGTGTCCTCAGACCCTTCTCTTGGCCAGGCTGAATAAAAGTGTGTACTTGTCTTTTCCTTTTCTGGGTCTGGGCAGCAGGAGAGGAAGGGCAGTGTTCTGAAGAACACTTGTCTCAGCTGTGCATGCACTGGCTGTATTCTCAGGCAAGGTTCTTTCACATGCTCTGAGTGGTGTAAAACATAGAAGTCTAACCTAATGTGGTCCTGTAGCTCCTTCTATAGTTGCTAAAGAGAGATGGGCTGCTCCAGCTGCTCCCCACACTGCCACAGCCACGTCTTGCAGTCATTCACACTGCAGTAATCTGCCTTGCCCTCTGGGGGTGGCTGATCTTTCTTCCTCGGGCTGTAGACATAAA
Source organism: Pycnonotus jocosus (assembly GCA_013400435.1). Classification (NCBI taxonomy): domain Eukaryota; kingdom Metazoa; phylum Chordata; class Aves; order Passeriformes; family Pycnonotidae; genus Pycnonotus; species Pycnonotus jocosus. The sequence goes on from VWYP01030171.1 coordinate 323,137, forward strand.
CAGGATTCCTATTTTGTCCAGGGAGCTTTAAGGGATTAAAGTTGGCTCAAGCGCACTCTAGAGTTTGTTAGTGGAACATGAGTTGTCCAGCAGAAATGTTTCCCAGCTGAAGTTCTGTATAATTATCATATCCTGCAATGTAGGGCAATGTCTCTAATTTCTGTTAATTGCACTGAATAAACAGCAACAAAACCCTTGCCTTGGCAAGCCTGTATTTTCCCCATCCCGTTGAAGTAATGTTGTCAGTTGTGCATAAGGAAATTTCCTAGCCATTCAGATAATTCCAGTGTTCAGGTGCAGGAATTCACAACTAGATTTACTCTCATTTATTTCCCAGTTGATATAAAGCACAAATGTAACTAAATCAGGTTATAGGCACAGTCAGGGAAACAGCATTGTTCAGGCAGTATGTGTTCACACTTGAAAAAGAAGGGGCCCCTAGCAGAGAGAAAGAAAAAGAAAATCTATGACATTTATTGTTAGCTACTCAGATGTAATTAAAGCTGATGTTTTGATAGTATTAAATAATGAGCTGTGTTGATGTAAGAAGGTGCCATAATTCAAACTTAATTGTGTGTCTCTAGGTTTCTTGTGCCAACTGAATCCCCAAACTACTTTAAAATTAGGGGAATGATTGTAGAATGTGACTCAACTGTTAACTTAAATGCAATTCACCCAAAGATTACATGGAAAAAGTGATATTTGTCAACTTGTTTGTTCCTTGTCTTCATGCTGAATCACGTTTAATAGCACTGGAATACTTCTGGCTGTGAAATGGTCAAAATTCCTTAAGCAGGACATATACAAATTTATTAAGTTTAAATTTCCCAGATATGATGGGTTAAATCATTAACATATCTTTCTGTTTGGTCTCAGTAAATAAAACTGTGACCAGATTTCACCAAATGAGAACAGAGAAGGCAAAAAGGAAGATATTGTTTAGTTCATTGCTGTTGGTGGTCAAAAGCACAGTGATAAATGTATGCTTCGATTAGATTTGTGCTTCATGTAGTGCCACAAAGTCATTGGTTCTCTCACACAGCCGCAGTCTCTTTTGCCTGATGCAGAATGAAATGAACAGTTAAATGAGGTGAAGTAGGAAGGAAAAAGAGTTCTCTTCGAAGGATACCATCTGCTAAAATCAGTGGGGTCTGAGCAGAAAAACCACCACACTGGCCTGAAAACATCAGCCAGAATCTTTATTATTTGCAATGTTGTATTACAAAGCCTTTTGAACTTCAAGGAGAGTTTGCAGAGCTGGCAGTTAGAAGGAGAAAGACATTCTTTTTTGCTTCACTTCTGACTATATTTGAAAAGCAGCAGAGTTATCACATAACCATAATAAAAGTTTCTTGTACAATCACTTTCCATTCAGTCATCTAGCAAAACTTTACGAAGTACAGCAGCACCTTCAGTCTGGATGAAAGGCTGAATTTTAATATTTTCATTCCTTTCATTTTCATTCAGTTTAATATTTAATTCATTTCATTTCCAATATTTTTGTGAAATACAATATTTTTGTGAAATTATATAAGTAACATCTTATTAAAACAAAAGGAATAGTTCTTATGTCTTTTTTTTGCCTGTGACTCCAGTGAGTCATTTACTTTTTACTCAATGGCATTTACTTTTTATTTTACATGCCTTTTCCCAAAATTCTGTCTAACTAAAGAAAGATCTTTTAAGAACTGTGATTCTGGGAAATCTTCTAGCCACCAGCTGGAATCAATGTTTAATTGGAAAAGTGCATCAGAAAATCAGCTGTACATCAGAGAGTAATAGAAATAATTAAGGTTGGAAAAGGGGCCTCTGAGGGTCACATAGAGCAGCATTTACTCAGAGCAGAACTAACTTGAAAGCTGATTGAGATGCTCAGGATCTTGTCCACTGAATTTGTGTTTCTCCAACAGAGATTCAACAGATTTTCTGGCTACCTCTTCCAGAACTTAACCCCTCTCACTGTGAAAATTTTTCCTTATTCATTGTCAATATTTTGTCTATTGTCTCTTGACCTTTCACTGTGCACATAAGTGTACAGCACCAAAGCATTGTGCATTGATCTTCCCAACATCTGTTAAAAGGATTTTCTGAAGTACCTCACACCATCTTTTCTATTCTTACCCTTTTTAGAAACCTGGATGTGAAGGATGAGCACTACTTGAATCTTGTCTTGGTGGGGACCTCAATGGTGTAAATCTAGCCTGTGAATCTCTCCAAACCTCATGTCCATGTGGGATACATACAACTGCTGTTAGTGCTGTGCTGATTCTAGCAGAAGAGCACATTTTGGAATGATGGAGCATCTGGCAGACACTGACAAGTCTGCATGGGGGCCACCCTGACAGTTTGGAAGGAGCCTGATGTTAAACATAAGATTTGAAAATGCTTTTGCAAGCCTTAGCTAGAAAGAGTGTGAGAGACAGTTCTAGGAAATTATCATGGGCTGAGATCATGCTCTGTGTGGAGCTGGGCTGAGCAGAGAAAGATGATGGTGCTCCCTAAGCAGTGAGAGGACTTTCAAAGGGAAGGCATATTATATTCTAAGGCAAGAATATCTTTCAGGAAGGTTTACAGTCTAGTAATGATTTTGAGAGAAAGAACCTTACCTTTTGTTCTCATTTGGGTTTAAACTGAAATTTTCCTGATCTCCCCAGCAAATCCATTTGACTTGGTAGATTAGAAACACAAAATTCCCTGTGTTGAAAGTTCCTCTAAGTAGTCCCCAAAAGTTTGATCTTCTAGTTACAGGTTTTTAGTGGTATCAAATCAACTAAAATGACAAAAGCAGCAGCAGATATTTATAGAGAAAGCAGCCTTTCATATTCTGTCCTGTCTGGTGCCCCAGTGACTGTTTTGGTGCTGTTTTGGTGCAGTGGCCAGAGCTCCACTGAAGTACTGTTCTGCCTGCCTTACATGCAGAGTAAAAGCTCTCTGCTAATCTTTTTTTTCAAAGCAGGCCTTTTAAAAGGTTGCTTCTGTGTCTCCAGGTCTTGTTCTTACAGGTCCAGAGAGGATTGCTCTTAGTGGTTTGTGCAAAAATAGCCCCAGGTTTTATTGGAGATTACCACTAAGATAAAGGACCCAAAACAGGTCTTTAATTGTCTGTCTTGTTGCTTCTAGTAATTTTCATTGGAATAAAAAGCAGCTGGTAGAGTCCATGGAAAGAAAACCCATCAATCTTTTAAAACACAAAATATCCAAGAGTTTTGGGTCTTTTGATGGCAAGAGAAAAATATTCTCTCTTCATTGTGGCTGTTAATAGGAGAGTATCTACTTTTCTACCACCTCTAAATCTGTCTTTTCAGCTACCATTAGTTAATCACAGTAAAGGTTTATTGCTACAAGTCTCCTCGCAGCTCCCATAGGACATTTCAAACTGGAGACCTCTTACTGCCCTGCCTTACTTTTTTTTCAGACATATTTTTTAGGCTTTTCACTTATAAATGCATAACCCTGAATGAATTGTTGTCAGATTGTTTACAGGATCCTTTTAAATGCTTTCCCTATTGCTAGGAGCACATCTTTCTTTTCCTTTGTTCAGTTTTTTCCCTTGACAACTGAAAACAACAATAACAAAAAGTGCCCAAGAGCTATTTTAATTCTTTATAGTTATTATAATTGCAGTTTTCATGGGATTTCTCTGCTGTTCTTTGGAAGCAGACAGTAGTTTCCATATTGAAACAAGTTTCTTCTACACAATAAAAGAGTGTGAAATAGAATTGTGATAACCTATAACTTAGGTGTTTATCAAAAGATATAATTTTATTGTGTTAAAATCAATACCCTGCAGTAATGGTTATGGCCTCCTATTGAGAACTTAATTTCCACTTAAATTCTCAGTGCCAAGCACAAGGTAATACTCATCCAAAGGACAAAGAGGTTGATACCTACTGAATTTTTTGATTGAAATATCTATCACGCTTTTCAAACATATGAGGGGTTTTGTTTAAATCTGAGTGCTTTCAAAAAGTCTTTCTAGACATCACCTTGCTTGTCCGAGTTGCTGAATACCTTTCAAAAGATAGCCAGTAGCAAATGCAAGAATTAAAATTTCATACATGGTCTATTGTGTAATGTTTTGGTAGAAGTATTAAGAACGGAAGAGGACTCAATATTGTTAGAGTGGACTGAATTTGAGAAATTAATTCAGAAGAATAACTCAATAGATTTACTGAGATATCAGTTTTGGATTTCTTGTTCTCTAGCTTAGAGAATCCTAGCAAAAATACTTAAGATCATATCACTGTACTACAATGGAAATTAATTATTTTTAGCAACATCTTAATATAGCAACTGTTAATAGCTAGCTTTTTAACAGGGTGGCACTTGCCAGAAATCAAAGTTATAACAATCAATAATTCAGCCTGTTGTTTTTTTTTCCTAGCAGTTGTCAGCTCAAGAGACTAAACAATTATTCTCTTATTTATGAATACCAGTACCATAATAAAAAACCAGAAGAGGTTGGTTGAATATACCTGTTTTACTATAGAACTGGTTGCTACTCCATTTCCCCAATCAAAAGAGGATGTCTATGCTTGTCTTCAGTTATACCACTCCATAGTATCCTACTTTGCTGTTCCATGGCTGCTGCTCAGGAAAATTTGCTGTCCATTAAAAAGACCAACAAAACTTGGCCTCAGTGACTGAAACACTTTGATGCATTTTCAGAGGAGCATCTAGTAACCTCTGAATTGTTCCTGAGTTATTAACAGGTGTGGGACTGCATTCACCAAAGTCAGGGCTAGCCCCATTTGATGCATAGGAATGGTTCCATAAGCTTAATTTAGTTGTGTATTCTGTGAAGTACACAAACACAGATTTCATCCTCCTCTTTTGTAGGACACGGGAAAGTCACCTTTATTTCGGCAGTGCAACAAGAGCATGTTGACATTCCTGCAATTGATCACTCACAGCTCTGGAGTTGGTCATCTTGCTGAACAGTGCATTTGAGTTCCAGTCCCACATCTTCTAAAATTACCTGGGAATATCCCCACAGGCACTGAGGGCACAGAATCAATCACTGTTATTAAAATTAATGGTAGAAGATGCATTTATTTCTGTGGGAACAAGGAATTGTTTAAATGCTACTAAGTGCCGCAGGCTAAATACCAATACAGGCACAATTCATTTTAAATACTACATCTCGAACAAAAAGAAAATATTGCTCTCCGAACATTTTTATAATTGATATTTTATTTATTTAAGTGAGCTTTTATGGCCATTCTGGAAAAAAAAAATAAAAACCCAACCCAAAACCTGGGGCATACATAGTTTATGGGTTTTGTATAAAAGTTTTCATACACTTCTGGAAGACAGACACTTTCAAAGTGGGTGGTGGAAGAGATCTAATTGAGCATGGCAGGAAAATACTAAAAGCAGAGAATACCAGATAAGCTGTAAATTATGTGGATAAGAAATGTACATTTATTCCAGATTCACTCAACGACTCTGCAATTTTAGTTGATAAATTGAGTTTGAGCTAAGTATCTTCCAAGTAAAAAGAGTAAGCCTCTCTGGCTTGAGCTCAAATCTGTAGGCTCCTTGCCTGGGACAGTAATATCATATCCTCTGTGGTTCAGGCATGGGGGAGAAGATGCAGGAAACTGATCTCTACATGTGTTTTTGTTCTGTGAAGGAGACTATTCCCCACAGTGTTGGCTGGGAACAGCCAACAGGCTGGGGCTGCTGGGGAGTTCATATAGGTTTCTGATTCAATGTTCCTGCTCCAGATGGCCAAAGTGGTTGAGTGACTGAGCTTGAGCATGGATCCATTAATAGTCTCCAAAGGACATTATATTGTCTGGCCATGCCAGAATCCTTGGCACATGGACACTTTACTCTTCTCTCCTAGTGCACCCTCTGGACATTTGGAGGGGACAGTTTTACCACTGATGTGCTGGAGACTCTTACATGTGAGGAACTGAAGTTATCTTTGGAAGCTGGAACCCTCACTACTAAATACCAGATCTCCTCTAGAGTTACAATAGAGGGCTTCTCTCAACAGACACATTTTTAGCAGCTCTTTCCAAGTGTGGGGAAATTATGCTATGCAGAAACATTACTTAATCAGGTTTGATTGCAGCCACAGCACAATTTAGTCTCTTTTATATACTGCCGACTAGTCTAGACTACTAGCTCACACAATATTAATGCAATACAGATTAAAAGAATATTGTTGGAAAATACTGAAAGAGAGCCTTGTTTATGTTCCACTCCTACTAAAACTGAAATTAAAACGTCTATTCTTCATCTACTGAATAGTCACTTCAATAGCATTCATTTAAAATTGCCTAAAAATTCTCAGATTGACATTCTGCAATTGTAGGTTATAGAGAAAGTATTTAGGAATCATGCTATTTTCCTGAACTGAGAAATAACTCCATAAAATTTCTCTTGGGATAGAAAGAAAAGAAGTTAATACATCCCCCTGGTTGTTCTTATGAATTTTGTTCTCTTTCTATGAACGTTCTCAGAACCAAGGTAAGAGAATCAATGAATCTGATTTAAATCCAGAGCCTATTCATGAGAAACTGCTTCTGAATTCTGAACACCAAATGCCCGTACAGGGAACACGATTCTGCAAGAACAGAGCTTTCTTTCCCAGTGCATTTTATTCTGTGAGACAGAATCTATATTTGTGCTTATCTGAAGGTGTCTTTGCCAGAACAAATATTGAAATTGTTTCATTTAGACTTCCAGGTCTTTGGCCTAAGAGAATGAATATAGTTTCCATAGAAATCAATGCATTTGAATTATACTCAATCTGACTTTCCTGAAACTAATATTGCATGAAAGTGCAGAGGAGCTTCTTTTGGGAAAAAAAAAAAGAAACCATGACACAATTTTTTAAGCGGTATGAAAAAGAGTAAAAACCAGTCTATGGGTTTGTGGGTTTTTCCTTCATTTAGATGATGATGATGATTATCACCATCATCATCATCATTATTATTTTAGGGCAGACAACTACTACATATAACTTTCTAAAAAGTGAAAATCCCCTTCATTAGGTAATTTTAAGAAAAGATGTCATTAATTTTATGAACAGGATCAAACATGCCTCAGAACAGAGTCTGCTGATTCAGGATGAAAAGATAACATTAGTATCTAATACATTTCTCATTACTCTGACTTGATTGCTAATAAATTAAACTAATATCCCAAAGTGGAGTCTGCTTTGCCTAAGACAGTCACTGGTGACTGATCTCTCCCTGCCCTTATCTTGACCCGTAAACCTTTAATTATGTTTTTTCTCCCTTGCCCAGCTGAGGAGGGCAGTGATAGAGCAGCTTTGGTCAGCACGTGGCATCCAAGCAGGGTCAACAAAAAATATTTGTAACTTTTTCCACTTTTTTTTCAATTCTGCCCTATTATTTCTGCACTCACTCAAGCTTTACTGATTTTCAGTTACATCCTTAAGAAAACAACACGTAAGATAGAAAGTGGATAGAACTCTTTATTTGTAAGTAGAAGGACACATCTGAGAAGAGTGATTCAGAAGAGGAGTCCATCGGTCTAATAGAGATTTTTCACCTATTCCAATAGTTCATTTACTCTCTGTTGGTATTCTGGTTTTCCCTGTTCTTTAGTATCCAGTGTATGTGTGAAGTCAGTATTTCCTTCTCTTTAATCCTCTTAGCTTAGCAAATATTATCTAGCTTGCACAATATTCTTATTAATAGATAGGGTGTTAAAATAAACCTTCCAGTTTCCCAGTGTCATTAGAGATTCCAGATTTTTTCTCAGATTTTTACTAACTCTATTTCTTCTTTCAGTTAATATTAATTCAATCTTCAGCTGGTGTTAGCCAGCATAAACTGATGAAGCTTTACCAATTTATGCAGCTGAATCTTTAGTTTATGATTTGAATAGATTACACTTAATGGCAACCTATAAAATCAGTTGCCTATGCATCTGAAAATTAATCCACACGCAGTGTGGATTGAATTATCCCTACCTGTGCTAGTAGGAAAGAGGCAAGCAGAGTAAACACACACACAGCTAATCTTGGTGAAAATTTATAGAGAAATCGAGAATAATAGAGAATCATGGGTATAAGGCTGTCATGGAAAATGTAGACTAAATAATTCCCTTTCACGGCAGAAATTGTGCACATACCTATTCTTAAGGCATAATACAGTGCCACTTTCTCTTGTTTCTCAAACCAGAAGTTTGCCCATACTTTCTTGCTAGAGAAATGTTTGCCCATACATTTTTGCTAGAGGTCTTCAAAACTAGCTGAACACAGACAATATTCTTTACCCTGACTCAGTACCTCTTTTAGATTTATCCTTTTGTACCAACTAAATGATTATGGATTTCCCATGGCTTTTATCCATACTTAATTGCTGTTTCCTCTTCACTGTTCTTGCTGAGATCTGGAGAAAGGTAATGAATGTTCTTATTGCCTTTTTCACCTCTGTATTCACCATGCAGAACCCATGGAAAAGAGAGCAACAATCTGAAGACAAAAGCCTCTGTAATTTTAAAATTTCATTGGGGGCAGAGTATTGTTTGTGACTTCACTTGCTATTTCCATTTTATAATAAAGAAACAACTTGCCATTGAGAATACACCAGCATGTGGGAGACTTAGGCTCAGTCAGGACCCAGTCACTCACTAATTTCACCTCATCTCCAGGCTTTTCAGCCCCACTATAATTTTGAAATTCTGCTTTCCAGAAGATCATGGGAAGTGGACTGGCAAAGTCAAGTGTAACAGTTCCTATTGGTCAGAAATATTAGAAGAGAGTAGAATAGACTAGAATTGAAGGGTTCAGTTGGAAGGGGCCTGCAATGATCCTCTCATCCAAGTGCCCTATGGCTTCAGGGCTGACCAACATTTACAGCACATTCCTGAGGGCATTAGTCAAATTCCTCTTCAACACTGACAGGCTTGGGCACCAACAACCTCTTAAGCAAGCCAGTTCCAGTGATCCTCTTGGTACAGAAGTGCTTCCTAATGTCCAGCCTAAACCAGTCCTGACAGAACTTTGAACCATTTCCATGTGTCCTGTCATTGGATACCAGGGAAAAATGTTCAGCACCTCCCTCTCCACTTCCCCTCCTCAGGAAGCTGTAGAGAGCAATGAGGTCTCTCCTCATCCTCCTTTTACCTAGACTAGACCAACCCAGGGTTCTCAACCACTCCCCAGAGCAGCTGCTATTAGTCATTTTAATTAATTGGGATTTTAATTAACACAGCCTATGCTTGTCTGTTCACACTGAAGCACAAAAATAAAAATAAATATCACCAGTGAAAGGAAAGTTAATATTGATCAAAATTGTTATTTAATACACAGATGAATGAAGAACATTCACATACCTTGAGATCAAAAACTGTTACCTATTGCTGTGATACTGCAGAGTAATACATATAATTACATTTAGTGCATGCGTTGAAAAGAGAGATAAAAAGGCATTACGGTCTTGTGGGCACAATTTATTACAGGCACAAATGATAACATTTTGATAGTAGTCAAAAAAACAAGCAGAGGTTTAGAATTAAACATTTGAACCTCCAATTTAGTGCAGAGATTTAAATGTGGATTCATATTTATTTTCATTTGCAAGGGTACATGCCCTCAAACATCAATTGTTAACTCATTTATTAAAGCTTTTGGTAATTTAGACAGTTTCTCCACAAATTGATGTATGCCTGTATTGTTCTGTGGCCACAGCAACAGAAAACATTGCATCAGATTATTATAAATGGTTCTCTTAATTGTTTTTCTAAAACGAGGCCTTACCAAACTATTTTCCAAATAAGAAGCGTCCAACCACACCAGTTTAGCTGTTGCAGAAATGTGCTTATCAAGGTTTGCAGAGCTGAACCAATATCAGGCATGTTCATATGCACATCAGTCCTTCCATGTACATCCATTCCTCTACCTACATCTATACTTGTATTCACAGCTGTATAATTATTGTCAGCTGTACCAAGAAAGGAGACAATTACATCCCAAGTGGAAATTACAAGTATGTTAGTGCAAGGCTTTCTCTTTTTTTGGTTAAATACTTCAACACATTACAGATGTCAGAGGCACCAGTGTGACAACACAGCAAAGCTGACCAGGAAATGTCACCTCCATCCTTGTATCCTCATGTGGCACCACGTGGGACAAGGTCAGTGCTGAGAACAAGGATTATACAATTAGCTTTGTATGAGAAGGCTGACAGCGTGCAGATGGAGGGATCAGCAAGACAGATACACGAATTTACAGTGATTAAGCATACTCCCACCTGCACCTGATTGACATTTAGTTACACTCCACCTTGGCATCTGCATGGAAAGGCAGTGAAGGTAAGGAAATTCTATGCTGTCTGTTGTCTTCCTGAACCACCTCGGAGAGACCTACCAAAGGAAAGAATGGCTGGTCCTGGTGGAGGTGATGGTATTGGAGGATAAAGACTAAGTGCAGTGGGCTAGTAGAAATTATTTACTAAGTATATATGTTCAAATGTATACATATAGATGTGCAAATGTGTTACAAATACCTAATATAATGAGATGATCACATTCACCTTTAGTCAGCTCTATCTGATTAAGACTTGACTTATAAGAAGCCAAATGCTAGAACAGAGTGTGATCTATGAAACATGCTGATATCCAGGATTTCCTCTGGAATGCACAATATTGGGTGGCTGTCCCTTTCACACACTAAGATTTTGCATGCAAGGAGAGGCCTGTGTAACATGGTGGGAATCCTAGCACTTGCAAGCCTTTCAAATTATTGGTTCAAACCAGTATTTCCACAAGCTGTTACATTTTTTTGTAACTGAGGCTCATTTGTGCTCACTAAGGACAGACATCTGCTGGCTCTGGAACATCAAAGGAGAGCTGGTAATGAGATGAGGTGAGCAGAGCTGTGACTGATTGCTTCAAATTGAGGGCAGCAGTAATAGTGAGGTGAAATGACAGGTAGCTATCCTGAAATGCAGTCAGTCCCTGGGAGATTGGCAGGATGCACCCCAAACAGCTGGACCCACAGGCACCCACTGGAGCTCTCTATTCAGGGAGGCCTTGAGCAGGTTAGACAGACTGAGTCATGAGTTTATTTAGGATTAGTGCATGCCTGGTGCCTTATTCCATGCTGCCCTGTAATCACTGTGATGCAGAGATCAATGAGCAGCTTCTGTCACTCTGTGGGAGGGGAGTCTGAACATTGCTGCTGTGTTCAGGTGAGGATGAGAGGACACTGAGGACTGCAGTGGCAAAAGTCTAGGTAGCAGAGCAGGGAGACCTCAAAGAAAAAATTGAATGAAAAAAGGCAAAAAGTAGCTGCAGAAATTAATGAACATTCAGCTTGTATTTCACTCTAAAAGCACAGAACCCAGTGCCTTAGCAGTTGGCTATTTCCTTGCAGGATATGAGCCCTACACAGGATGCTGCATTCTGCAAGGTTTTAACTAGTTCCAACCAATAGTATGGCTGCTTTAGGGTTGGTGGGAAAAGAAGGAGCAGGTGGGAAAGTGGATAATAAGAGTTTCTGAAAAAACCCCAATTTTTTAGGACATTTGCTCTTTATTTTGTGCTTGTTTGCCAGATCACACTTTAGAAAACAACTTACAATTTATTTTTCGAGGTGTGCAGTATCTTATACCTTATAAGTTGTTGTAAGATCTCTGGGTTCCCAAAGTGTTGATGTCCATCTGGATCTGTGTGTTTGGTGTCTTAACGGAAATGCTTTTAACTGTAGTACTATGGGGGAAAAAAATAAAAACAGTGTTTCTCTTAGGAAAAAAAAAAAAAGTATGGACCAATAATCATCATCACTGAAAGAATTTCACTTTCTCTGAATAAACACAGAAAAGGTTCTATGAAGACAGCTAATCAGATGCTGATTCATCCATACATTCACAGGTTCCTTGTTCTTCTCCTGAACATCACTGATTAAAAGAGAAGAGATTATCAGTATAATACAGGTATGATGGATTGGAGGTGTCAGAATGAGGTTCTTTGAAAACTCATTATTTCTTTTGATGTGTTTAAGAGCATTCTGCAAGCATTGCTTTTTTTTTTTTTTTTTGC
>VWYP01030171.1:335187-374577 GCA_013400435.1 Pycnonotus jocosus
GTCTTTTTTTTTTTTTTTTTTTAAATTAAAGTAGCACATCCATTGCACAGGTAGTAATCCAAATAATTGTAATGAGAATTGTGGACCCAGATTTTCCTTTTCAGGATCAATTCAGAAGACTTGGTTAAAGCATATGTGATGCACTGACTTCCATAAGGTTCTCAATATAATTTTTGTGTTAACAATGGCAGCAATATTCTGTATCCTTTCATTGGATCTGTCAATGGCAGCAATAGGTAGCAGTTCTGAACACAGAGGAAATTTTTAATGTGCAAATTTTCAGTTATAATAAAGAGCCTTGCCATTCAGTTGACCAGCTCAGTCTCTTTCACTCCTTTTTAATGTATCCATGGCAGTCTAAATTTCCTGTTTGGTTTAGTTGTTTCAGGGTGAGCTGAGCATCACTAAATATGCCAAAATTTCTCATTGTATTTTCCATAGACTGAACTTTCCAGATAAGTAATCAATTCACAGCAAGCTTCATAAGAGTTGGCCCAAATCCTTAAGATTTCTTGAAAGGGAAGTCATGATACTGCAGCATGTTAGTCCTTCTCCACTCTCAGATTTGTTTTCTAACAAGTTACTGAATTCTTCAGGGACTTATTGTGCTGCTTTTGAGCATGGGGCTGTGGAATTCAGAGGGTGAAGAGTTGTTGACAGAACCACAGAAATCACAGGTGGTTTGGAAAAAATCTCTGGCTCCAATAAACAAAAAGGGAGATCTTTATTTCAAATCACATATTTAAAATGCCACAGTATCATTACCAGATTATTCACCAGAAATAATGAAGCAAGATTATATATAACCTTGAGAGAAAGGAGGAACAGCAACCTGTTATGTGGCAGCATGCCACTGATGCTAGAAAGAGTATTGGTATCTAATAACCACAGGGCTGAATTCAGGCGTGATATGTAATGCCATGTTGGGTTAACCTGCTTTAAACACCTGACAGCTCGTCTTTCTCACTGTCTGGAAACACTTGTATAACTTGTCATGCCAGTGAAGTCACACAGAATTGAGCAAACTAGTTGAAACCAAATATTCAGAGAAACATATTTGTCATTACACCGAGGCTGACAGCTGTAGCAATTTTCTTTGAGCACACACACACAGCTTGATGAAAAAGAGGGAAGCTTGTGTGGATTTCTAATTGCAGAGTTTTGTTGCAAAGGCCATCAAAAGTGGGCCTCTGATTCTAAGAAGTATTAGGAAACAATCAAAACGAGGTGGTTTGTTTGGATTTAATATCCATGAATCATTAGCAATTTCTAAGAGAATTAGGGATTAAGCTTTTCAGAGTTTTCAAGAGGAAGCAGAAACTATTTTATATTCATAGTAGGATAGAACTAGCTTGATAAAAAATGGATCACTACAAAAATAGTATAGGAAAAAATCATTACAATCAGTGTCAACAATAGAAGGACATCTTCATTTTCACTATAATTTAACTGATCATTGTGTCACTGACAGCAGTATTAAAGGTCACTTACTGGATTAAAACAGTTATTCTGTTATTTTCTTGTATCATTTCACACTGAAAGTTCACACCATTAAACACATTACAAATGGGTAACTATCTGTATAGGCACCTTCAAGTTCATATGAGGCAAATCAGATTTACCTAGCATATGGCAAAGAAGTACTGAACTAAGTCATATAACTTTGGATTTGCTCTTTTAAAAGTCACCTTGAACTATCACCACAGCTCAGATGATTCATGATGACTGGCTATTCAGCAGTAACTTGTGCGTGTCTAAACAGTGACATTAAAATACTTTGCTGAATTTTTTTTTATTTAAGCATTACTGAAAAAATAATGAAGATCCGTACTTACTCTGTCATCAGAAACTATTTTTAAAGTTTAAATTTAATTGTAATTAAAATACATGTATATAAAATCTCTTTGATAATCATTAAATAACTTCCTTTTATTCATGATACTTCAATATGTGTGGTCTCAGTTTCCTTTAAACTACAGCTACTATGAAGATCTTTTACTCCTCAGAACTTACTAGAGATTCCACTAATATATTTTAAACATTTGTCTTGTTTCTCTTCGCTTCTAAATTCGCCCAGAGATTTAGAGTAATTTCTTTTCTCTCAGTCTTTGCTAAAGCTGTCCCATTTTTACTTCCAGTGCAGTGACACTGCCATTCCACCCTTTTAGTAAGATTTTTATTCAGTTGTCTTGCAGAAACAGTCTTGTTTTGACAATGTCACTGCAGGTAATGCACTTGCAAAGTCATTTTCTTTTGTAGCTTTTACAGTTGTCTGCTGTTTCCTCTCCCTATTACTAACTCTCCAATTCTCCTTTAGGGGATATGCATCATTCTCTCTTTGTTGCACAGTGCACTCCCAGCACAGCCTCCCTGGGGAAAACCAACCTATGTTGCATTTTCACCTTCCATTTTCCTGCTGATGAATGAAAAGCCTCCCTTTCCAATCAAGTGCCCTGACTTGTCATCACAACATTCCCTCTATTTGTCTGCTCTAACATAAAATTTAGCAAGACAAAACTGAGCTCCTAGCTCAGACACCAAGGATGGATATGTTTTTTTCCCCATTGTGAAATATCTTGGAAGATACTGGACTTACTTCATCCAACAGGTGACAGCTTTTGGGCCAAAGCTTCAGTAGTGCAATTGAAATCTGAGAGGATGCCTTGTGTGTTGTTGGGATCCTGGGCTGAGCTACACACCTGCTCTTCCTCCACAAAGGTGTCAGAGATGCTAGAGCTGATGTTTAACAGACCACAGAAGCTGTATCCCAACTAGAGAAAAACATGGAGTAATAGCAATTTGGGAGAAAAATGACAATTTTCTGTACAACAATCAGAACATTTTTATCTTCTGCAGTGCTGATTGGAGTAATAATTTCATCCTTATTTGCTCTTCCGACACAGATTTCTCCCTCAGTTCCCAGAGTCACTTAGTTCTCTTACTTAGAATCTTCACCCCACAATCACTAGTTTCACATATTCAGGCTGACTGTGAAAATTTAAGAGTCTTCTATTTGTGAATTTAAGTCTCTGAATGTCTTTGTGGTTTGGCTAACCATGCTGTCCTATGGGTATGTTCTCCCTAACCGATCTGTGAGCACATCCTCTCAACTCTTCCCTTCAGGGCAACCTGCACCATAAATTCTCTCCAAACTCATGTTGTTTAACAGCAACATAGATTAAGTGTTGCTATCTCTTTTTTTTTTTTTCCAGTTGTTTGTGTTTTTTTTTTTTTTCTTTTACTCATCAAATACTGGTTGGATATGAGTGAAGCAGAATGCAACTCAAAGAAGTAGGTGTATAGTCACAGACTAAGGGAGAATGGATATGTTGAGTAAGAAAGTCTTTTTATTATATAACCAGTTTTCATACTCAATCTCATTTTAATATATTTAATAATACATTTGCAAGTCATTACCAGAACTTATGATGATTAGTTCAAGTCTGTCATGAAAAATGTTTGTACTACAAACTGGCAGTGACTGACAATAGAATAAATCAATTACAAGAAATCAATATCTTTTTTTGTCAGTCATTGCTATAGTGCTATTTTATGTGTTTTCTCTTGTAAATTCAGTGAATTAAATTTCAAAAATCCCTGAAAATATTTTTGTGTATCTCCACAAATGCAAAGCTAATATAGTTAGCAATGAATTGAATAATGCTGGATTAAAAGAAAGAAGAAAGACAACACTAAAATAAGCTGCAAATGAATAGATCATTATTACAGCATATTCATCTAACATTATCCTTACACAATCTGTCAGCTTTCAGTTTGATGCTTCTTCCAGATGTTTCAAGCTCACAGGACATAAAACTTCTGCAAAACCTAAATTAAGACAGCAATATGTGACATATTAGCTTTGGTAAATTATTTCTTGTTCACAGGATGGTTTCTGGAATCATGAGGATTAGTCCTTCACATTGAACATCAAAGAGTCTGGCACAGACAGAGAAGATAAACTCTGACCCTTGTGAGCTTGTTCACGTCATTTCTACCCATTTAAATTCCAGTTAGGTTGGTCAGAAGCTACAGGGAAAAGCTTTAAATTGCATTATTAACAATAGGTTAAACCTTACACTGCTGATTAAATCAATTTCTCTGAGATAAAATCATAATAGGCCTTAGCTGTATTTGTCTGACAGGAAACATGTCATTGGTGATGCTTTGTGTTGCCTTTAATGAGTGTGATTGTCATCTTCCAGCAGGGAGAGTAGAAAAGACACCTGCAGGTCTGGGTGAACGGAATCACTTATTGATCAAGTTGTCAGGCCTGTCAGGCGTTTAGGAACAGCTGAATGAGTACATAAAATCAATGTGATCTTGTATTTATATGGAGGCTCCCCAGGTCAGTCAGCTGATTGAAAATTTTGATTTTCAAACACATAAAATATAATTTCAAACTCATAAAATATAATTTCCAAAATTGTCTAACTCACAACATTCATGCTTAAGAACAATCAAGTTGTTGAATAGTGTTGTGATTTTTTGAAGACACTCAGATTTCTTAGAAATAATTTTGGCCAGCTTTGTCTTGGGGTAGAACAGCAGCCAACAGAATTATTGGTTTTTTTAATCTCTAGCTGAAAATTGGTTTTAAACTGTTATTTATTATTTATATTTAGTTTCTAACTAAAAATTATTTATTCTTAATTTCTTATTTATATTTAGTTTCTATATTTATATGGAGTTTCTTCTTTCAGCTCCATTTTAGCAATGATCTTTGCTGCTGCTCAGCCATGCTATCAAGCTGAGGCTCTTCTAGAAAGACAGCAAGCAGACAAGTAGCAAAGTGCCTCATCTTGCTCGTGGGCTCTTCATGGTCTAAATCACCTTCCTGAGGCTGGAGCAAGGAGAAGGGAAGGAGAGCAACTCCAGGGAGGAGGTGTAGCAGGAAGAACTCTCCACTAGCTCCAACTCAGCCTGCTTTACCAGCCAAGGTGGATTTTAGACTGATGAATGTACAATTGAGACCTGAGGCTGCAAAAGGATTGAGCTACTGGGAATGGAGTTAATAACATTAAAGTAGCAGTCCTGTCTCACAACCTCCTTTACAACAGATGATTAACATGGACATTTTAGTCTCTAATTCAATGCATTTGCACTTCCAGTCTTTTGTTAGCTGCTATCATTTCTGGTTTTGCTCTGTCACTCCACACCCACATTTCATAATTTGTTCACTGGATTTCCACTCACATCCTACCCTTCCCTCACTTCATTATTCTCCCCAGGGAGCCACTTTCTCCATACTATCTTCTACATCTGTCTTCTTTCTTCATTTGTTTTTCTTATTTGCTGTCCCTAAACTCAAAGAGAATACTATTTCAAGACTAAAAAATGTCTTATTCAATTTAAATGTTTCTTCTCTGCTGTTTCTGATAGATGACAATTTTTTTCTTTGCAGATGGATAGAATTCATGTTTGGACATGAAATGCATTATGAAGTTTGAAAGGCACTTTTTTAATTAAAAATTCTTCAAATTTTATCACTTAATCAGTCATCCCTGCAATTTTCCCATATAAACTTGCTTCACTGTTAAACCTTTGGAATCAGATTAGGTCTCAGTTTCTTTCAGTAGGAGTTAATAATCTAAAACCTTGTCTATTTTATAGCTGTAATATCACAAGCACCACAATGAGCAAGTTCATTATATGTGAAAGCAATAACACAAAATTTTAGTATCTAGTCACATGTCAGAAAGAAATAACAAGATACTACTAGAGGAAATCTCTTTTCACCTCACAAGTTGTTTACAAGGTCCCTCCCCAGAAGTCTCCTGGATCAACCCTTTTTCTTCTCATCTGTGAACAATTGAGGAAATCAAGTTTTCACAAAACCAGAACCCCTGAAATTCTTCCCTCTTTCACACAAGGACATGGCTTCTTCTCTGATTCAGGGAGAAATCTCATGGCTATAAAATTGAAGTTGTACCAAGTCTTAGATGTCTGAATTTTAGAAGATAACACAGTATTTAAAAACATGATGTATGACTGCAGAGATCATTGCAAATGTTGTTTGAAAGTTAGGCTGGGTTGATGGGAATGCATCTGTAGTGGATTTAAACTTTTCAAAGTTTTCTGATTTACACATAAGATTTTTTCAGATAGTTTCTGTGATTTCTTACCTGCAATGAGGCTTCTCTAATCTTATTGTTTTGATGTTGAAGGTATGCATAAATCCTAAGCAAAAGCATCTAAAACTAAGGGAGAGGCACAGTGAGGGGAGAGTGGGGATAGTTTAGATCAAGATATATTATGACTGGTCATAAATTGATTTCACCTTTTTAAGCACCTCAGAAAGCCAAGCAACAGGAGTTGTACACAAGCAGAAAGTCCCTACCTCCAAATCTGCTCTCCATTTACACTCGGTTCCTTCCCTTCCCTCTCCCTCAGTCTACCTTTAAACACAGCATTTCTGCTCACCAGGATTTTTTTCAGTAGTTCCATGGGGTGGTGGGGGCACTGAAGGAGCAGGGCAGCCCTCTGTGCCCAGTTGCACACGCAGTTGTACGAGCAGCCTGACAAGGAGGAGCACCGTGCTGGGAGCTCCTGGGTGCCAATGCCTCTCGCTGCTGAGGAGCAGAGCCACAGCTCGAGGAATGGCTGTGCTCTTTGCTCTGCTCTGTACTGTGCTCTTTACTGCCTCTTTACTGTAAATCAAAGCCAGTAGGCATCCTTCCCATTTTCGTATGACCCCAACATTTGAATCTCTTAATAGCCCGAGGCACTCTATGGAGGCTACCCATTCACCTCTGAGGGGCCAGCCTGCAGAGCAGTGGCTTAAAAATTAGTGAGACAGCTCCTCGGGTGTGTTTTGTAAAGAAACTGGTTTAATAAATGAAAATAACAAACTGTTACATAAACAAAACATGAAGCCGAGCACAGGTGTCAGAGAATCAATGCTTCTCTTTTGGCACTGAACCAATGGCTATCCGAACCTTACAGAAGTTTCTGGGTTTTCTACCTTATAAGAAATACAAGGGGTAAGCCTCAAACCTTTCCCTACATGAACATACTTGCTCAGTGTAAAAAATGCACTCCTACACCACTCCTAATCCTCTTAAGGTGACTGAATAAAATTGGGGAAATATTTTAATTCTTGTGTGCTATAAATAGACTATAATTACCAGATACACAGATTAGGAACCTGTCCCCTCAAAGACTGCTAGCTAATTCTTTTTTAACAAGTTGAGGCTTTCATACTAACACTGGGATCCTCTTTGTTATAACTCTGAAATTATGGTGTTAAAAAGCTTTATCTTCCACTGATTTGTGAACTATTTTGAATCTATTGTAATTATTTCTCTAAGATTCCAGTAGTTACATACAGGGATGAGGATTCATAGCTTAACAGGATGTGATATACCATTGGATATTTAAATTCTTCTGATAATAAAGACAGCTTAAAACTCAACAGAAAACTGGACTTTACTAGGCACTGTCACACAGATTGCAAGTTCCTACATATTTTAAAATGTATGAGTTGTGATATGATCCAAGGAACTTTGAAACCACGTCAATTATTTTGCATCTGGCATTGCACACCACCTGCATAATGAGAGAGCAGAGGGCTTGATGATTTTTGAAACTTATTTCAGTGAATTGTCACATGAGCACATTTTATTGTTCACCAGACAAATGGAAAACCATCACTGTCCAAGGATTACAAAATTACTTTTATTAAATCTTGGCTTATATTTGGCTTTATTTGTTTGCTTTGTCACTTTGGTATATTTTGATATATCAAAACCTGAATATTTTTTATAAAGAGAAACTTAAATTATATACAGCTAAATCCTTTTCTGTACATGCAGTTGGGCTGCCCCAGGGGATTTGAAAGCAGAATGTGATATATGCTGTCTGAAAGGGCACATTTTAATATGTGCAGTTTCTTTGTTTATCAGGTTTGAAAAAGACTCTGTAGCCAGAGTTAATTCATGCAAACCTTTGGCTCTTTTGTCACACTGCAAATAGTTCTATTTTCATAATAGCAGTGTTTCAAAGTTTCTAAATATGTGATCAAGTATAGATGTGTTTAAGGAAAAGAGCCAGACCTGGCATAGTGAAGTTAATATTCCTATTGACAGATGTTGATTCATAGACTGCAAATAACACGAATTATTAACAGCAGAGTATCAGAATTCTGCATCACTATATATACCTGAACATAGCTTAGAGAAAACTTTGTGTGTAACTTCATAATTCAAAAGTCAACAAAAAGAATACAAAGGCTACTTTCAAGCAAATTCATTACAGTCTTTATATCCTCTGCTCAGAACATTTTGTGGGCATTTATACCACCGTGAGATGTTACAATATGACATCTCATAGACATTTAACACCCATGTAAAGGTGTGATAACCCTCATGTCAGTGTAAATATGTGCAGGCCAGAAAACAGTCGATCCTTAGCTTGTGAAGCACAGCCTCCACTTCCCTCTAACCACATGGGTGTCCACAGATGAGCCAACAGGTGACAATGGCTGAAAAGAAGGACAGTGCTGCAGTTGCCTTCTAAGAGGGAAGGGTATGGCCTTCTGCAGGTCTGCTAGAGCTGCAATTGCCTGCCCTAAAGTCTTTTGTCTTGGGTGTTTTCCCAGAATATTTGTACTCCTAAAATCTTGAAAATATTAATTTGTGTTACTGCAACATAACAGGAGACAATAAACTTAACTTCCTCTGGCATCAGCTTCTGAAAATATTTTGGCTCTCCAGTGACTATTTCAGTGAAGGTGTACATGCAAATGTGAACTTTTACAAGGAGGTAAAAGTCAACTCACAGAATCACATAAATTTGAAGGGTTCTCCAAAAGTCATTCATTGCAACCTTTGCCCTGAACAACTCCAGTAAGACCAGGTTACCCAGTCAAGTATTGAGGCTCTCCAGGGATGGAGTTTGCATAATCCCTTTAGGCAAGCAGCTCTGGTATTTGACCACATTCCTGTTAGAAAATATACCTCTTATAATGCATCAGAATTTCCCACATTCCATCTTTCTCATTGCCTTTCATCTCTCCATTGTGCATCTCCTTTTCCTTTATGTTCTCTTAAAAGGTGGCTGTAGATAGTAGCAAAATCCTCATTTTATCATCTCTTCATAGGTCTGGCAAACCTCATTCCCTCAGCCTCTCCTCATACACCCTGTGCTCCAGCCCCCTGCCCAGCTTGCTGGTCTTTGCTGGACTACTCTGAGCATAGAAATATCTACTTCAATTAGGGAGCCTCAGAGTGGACACAGCACTCAGATGTGATATCCCAGGTGCCAAAGAGAGGGGAAGGATTCCCTGGAACTGCACACTACACCCATGTTAGTGCAGCACATGGTGGGGCACCTTGGATGCAAGGGCTCACTGACAATCACACTCAGCTTGTTGAATACAAGAGCATCCAGGCCTTTCCCTTCAGAACCACTTTTCAGCCAATCTGCCCCCAACCTGTTCTGGTGTATGGGGGGTTATCCTTCCTATTCCTTCCCCTGTGTAGAACTTGACATTTGCCTGTGCTGATTTTCATCATCTTCCTGTCTGCTCATCTCTCTGAACTGGCAGGATCCCTTCGAACGGCAACCAGGTTCTCTACCACATCCACCACTCCTCACAGTTGATTAGCATCCAAAAACTTGCTGAAATTTTGCTTTGAGATATTGGAAAACAATTTATGGAAGAAATAGTCTGCGAGGCAGAGCAAGGTACAGAGTTTCAAGAGGCACATCTCAACCTGGACTGAATTCCAGATGCCCTTGAATCGAATGTCAAAGCTGACTCACAAGACACCTATTAGGGCTTATGAGCTGCACACATGGTCAAGGATACTCTTACTTGATGCACAAGAAATGTTCTGCTGTAGCTACTCTGACAGATAAAGGCAGTTAGATGTATTTCCAAAGCCCATTCTCCATTTTTTTTTCTGTTCTTATATAAAAGCAATGTACATATTTCTTGGTAGGAATCATTCCTTTGCCTCAGTAATATCTGTTGATTTCCCAAATATAAAGATATTCTTTTTCCCTGGCCAGCACTCTCTTTTTGCCCCCCTGCCAGTGTAAAATAGGCATAGTACAATAACTGTAATTGAATGAAGTGAATGAGAAATTCTACAAGATGTTCTGTATTTTAGAAGAGAGATCTACTTTGGATATTCTTTACTTAACAGAAAGAATTCTTTCTCCATGAAAAAAAAGACAAGGTTGCCTACTTCTTCCACTCAAACTTAATTTTTCCAGCCAACTTATAAACATTGGAAACAAAGTGGTAAAAGTATTGGCTGACCTTTAATGGGAAGCAGAAAAAATGGATTATCATAATCAAAAAGATTTAAAAGCTCCTCAGATGCATATGCAAGTGATTTATTTTTGATATGTACTAATGAGACATGAATTGAATAAATTTAAATTCATTGGAGTGACTGTGAGTAATAGAATTTTTGTTTTAATTATCACCTACAATAACAATTTGGTTAACATCTGATGCTAGCCAGTGTTTTGAGTAAGTAAATAAGTCACATCTTCTGAAACATGCAGATTTCCTAATAACTTTTTCTTATTACTACACTTGGGTTTTTTCACCTTAATGTGAGACCTTTTGTTGACCTTATTCTCTTCTCAGTGCTATATTTTTCATTGGTTTAAGAAAAGAATCAGCATTTTTATTGACAAGAAATGAAAAATCAGAGAAGTGAACCCTTTGAGTTCAAGATACATGATTCAGACAAAATAAAAGAACTTTCCCAGGAATACAGATTTAGTTTTGGGGGTTTGAGTAGGATTAATATATATTTTGGTGAACAATTTGTGTAGATTAACACATCTGTGCTACTCTCTGCAGAGTTTTGGTGATTTATGTTGGATGAAACAACTCTTACACTGTGTAAACTGATAGACCAAAATCACAGCAGTCAAGTGTCATCTGGCTGGCTCTGGAAAGAGATTTCAGATGAGATATATCAGAAAGGGTTTGAAATAGTTTCAACTCTAAGCTGTCTTTATGTGTTGACCCCTTGTTCTCTCTCCAGTCCTACACTCTCCTTTCCATAATCAATGGAGACAACCATTACAGAAAACAGGAATATTTCAGAAGGGGATGAATATTCATCAGGTTTAGATGCATAATTTAGGATATAAATATTATCACCCTAAAGATATCTGTTGGAACTAGATACTTTGTAAGATCTCTTCTAACCCAAAACATTCTGTTGTTTTATGGTTTTATAATATGATACACTTTACCCCAATAACTGTAAAAGAAATTTAAATTATTAGTCTATACATAAATTTGTATAATCCATCTGTGCTTAATCTAATTTTCAAATTTTGCTTTAGGTGCCTCTAATTTTTTTTAAGCACAAACTTAGGCCAATTATATTTAACTGAATATTGACAATCAAATTTTCAGTGGTATTTCAATCCATCAAAATAGTGCCAGATGCCCATTATGATGTCCAGGCACATAATTAAAGATGAATTAACACCTAACTTTCTGAGCTGCTCTTGAAAGAACTGTGACATGCCTGCAATATCATACATTAAGAGAAATACATTTGAAAATGGACCCATAAGTTTCTCATTTATTTTTGAAAATAAAACATGTCTGATACAATGTTTTATTCTAATTTCTCATATTTCCCTTTCTTTTCATTTAAATATTTTAAATAATATCACTTAAGTACAGAGAGACATAAAGACAATGTCTGTCAATAGTTAGGTTTATAAACCTATTTTTTTGGCAGCTAACTACAGAATGAAATAGGGTAAAAAAGTACTCTTCCTTTGTTTCAACCACTCTCACAGCTCAGTATGAGGGGTACGAAACATATGCAGTGTCAACAATGCTGTAACATGATAGAGTAGTCCAACACTCAGTGTTAGATCTGGCATTCATTTTGAGTTCAAAATTAAATATAATTCATTTCCTGTCATTGACTTGTCATTAACATCAATAATTTCAATAATAACTTCTGGTAAGCCTTAATTCAGTACTTATTAAAACAAATGTATTAAGCTGATGTTTTGAGATATCATGCTGAGACAGATCTTATCTCTGCAAAATCCTTTAAACTAGTAAAATCATTATATATAATTATTAAATATAACCATTACAATGGAGACTGACCCTCTTGGCTGTCTAAGACTCCTAAGAATGACCTACTACAAAATAACTTTAAATTGTATGCCCTCATCTTTCAAAATGGACAGGAGCAATTTTCTGTTTCCTAAGTTAAATATTCTTTCCTGAACTCTGTAATGAGCATTGAGAGAAATTTTTCTTATGTAAGTCTATTCATTAATCTCTGGTGTGTATGGGGAGGTGACCTGTGGCTTTCAAATGTGAATTACTTTGCACCCTGATATGTATTGTAAATATTAAATACATTAGACTATTAAAATAAATTCCTTTATTTAAATTGTTTTCATATAGTAAAGATCTATATAGCCAGGCTGGCATGTGCAGTATTCTGCAATTCATAGTCGCAATGTTTTTTACAAGAAATGTAAGTGGCTATTTCTTGGTTGAGAAGATAAGCAGAAGTATTAAAAAGGCAGAACTACTGGTATGGTTTCAGGGAGCAGGTGCAATTTTCTGTGATTGCAGACATTACAGTCATTTCAAAGCCAGGCTAAATTTTTGCTCTGCTTTATACTGAATGAACACAAGGAGCTCCTTGCCTTGATCCTTCCTAGGCATTTCTATTCTTTTGGCTCAGAAAATTTTCTAGACAGCTGGATTTTGAATTGTGAAGAAAAAAGGCAAGGAAATTAGGAAAGGCAAAAGGCAAAAAAAAAATGCAAATGTAATATTGATATTTTCTTCTACCTATTGTTGTCTTTTCCCCTTCCTCTTTTCATAGCTCTGCCTGCCTCGACTGGAAGTGTCACTCATAAGCTCTGAACTTGTTTGAACTCTGATGAAAACTTGCCATCTTCTGAAGCATTTTCTCTGGACAAGTCTCCCAGTAAGAGCAGAGGCACTTGAGCCTTGTGAGTGGGGCTCTTACCATGCCTAATGAAAAGCCATCGAAGCTCAGAATAGACTCTGCCTCCTGCGTCATCATGGTAATTGGGCTGTGGCAGTCATCATGCTGCAGGTCTCTTAGCAGAGCACAAATGTGATTGCTGAAAGCTTTTGAATCAGAAATACTTTGAGTTGCTTGGAAATACTTGGTCTTATAATTCCTGTGCTCCAGGGGATTTGAAACAGAGGTTTGCTCTCACTCCACTAAAGATAGAAAGACATTCTGTGACATTCTCCCCTATATTTGAAACCTATGGAGGAAAAACATCTCATGGTGCTGTGTTATTTCAGTGTCCTATACTGTGGAAGAGTAAAAGAGTTGTTAATTTCTTTTTCCTTTAAAAGAGATTGTTAGTTGCAACTTCAGACTATCAAATATTAGAATTTATGATGAAGCTGCAAAGGCAGCTCTAAGTTCACTATATACATTAGTGTATATAGTGGACTTTACACAAGGCACCTTTAAGTTCACTATATACATTATCTACCCTACATGTATGACTATACTTGCCATTGTAATCAGTGGGAGTTTTAATTTAAGACAAAATAAACATAGCTATGTTTTTAAGAAACTGATTAGAACTAGAAATATTTTTCTATCAGGTTTAAGAGTAAATGTAAGATTTATTGTAATAAAGAAAATCAAGAGCATTAAAAATTACTTAAAATATGTTGTTAATGGGTTATCCAGAGAATTGAAAACCAGTATCCTTAAAAAATATCTTGAGCATTTTTCTGGCTTATTTTTGGTATGATCTCTCTCCCTCTGCCCTCTCTCTTTTTCCTTCCTCCCCTCCCTCTCTTCTTTGCTTGGCCATACTGGATTTAGGAATAAAATTCTTTTGAATTTAACATGCATTGAAAGTTCAAATTTCTATTCATAGCCATCCTCTAATTATGAATCCTTTATTAAAACTATAAAAGTATATTTTAAATATTATAAAGCCATAATCTTTCTATGGTTTTATTCATTTTAAAAGAAAGTGTTAAGAATTTGGAAATTAAAACTGCCCATTATCAGCAACACCATCACAGGGTTGAATTTCTCATCCTATGTTCTAAACTTGTATTGCTTTCCTGAATTAACCACAGGTCATCTTTTTGCTTAACCACAATTTTTTTCATCTGATCTCATATGGGTATATCAAGTCTTGTTCAATTATGACTTAGACAAGTCCTCAGTGAGGCAAGCAGCTGGAGCAGTTTGATATTTTGCTTCCCATGAACCAGAGAATAACATCTCATCAACTTTGGCAGGAGAAAAGAAATATGAACCTTCTTTATGTGTTTTAGCATGAAGCCTAGAATTTAGCTTCAGCTACAGTCCTTTGACCTAATGACATTACACTGAAACAGCTTAAGTGTGTCCTGCAACCTACAGCCAGAGGCAGGCATCCATGGGGAAAACCTCTAAATTGCTAGAGACATTTGTGAAACAAATGTATGCTCATGCCTGCACCAGGGCACACATGCCTGCACTTGTGCAGAATGTAGACAGTCTAAATTGTCATCTCTTGCTTTTCTCTCTCTTGTCCTGATTGAACACATTGGAGCAGCTTGCATTCATCCCTTTCTGCCTGGCCTAATGGAAGACAGAATGGCCTTGAAATTTTGTAATTCTCTGCCGTGGTCTGTAGATGTGGTAGAAATTGTTCATACCTTCTCCTAACATCCTTCCAAAGCCATAGAGCAAACAAGGGCACACAGCGAAGCTTCTGTGCGTCACTTACAGAACCCAGCTTTAATAACTGTAAAGCTTTCCATGCATAAGTGCTGCCAAACAGAGTAAAATATTAATGTGTGTTCCTGTGAATAATCCAGAAATGTCATCCTGTAACCTAAGAAAGTGGCTTCTGTATTTTCCTGGCCTTCTGTAGCATCAGACAATTGCTGTGCTACACAGAAGGAAGTGCTGCTTTGTGGTCTCTAACCCCAGGTTTTCTGCCTCACAGCACAGGGTGCACGGCTAGGCAAAATATTGCTGTGATGAAATGTCCCTCATTACATAGTCATTACTGATGGAATATGGTCTCTAAAGAATAAGTAGTGTATATTGTCTGTGACTTCTCAAGTTGAAAGGTTTTCTGGGATGTGTTTAGTGCCCACGGTTCTACCATTTTTAGCCTATGAAAGACTGTAAAATCAGAATTTTTCAAAATCTTAGTGAGATATTTTAGAAGCCTTTGATTTCAAAAGGTGGTGTTACCCACCTTCAGCGCACAAGTTTCCTTTCAGGTGACAGGTTGAAGCACACAGCCACAGGCCACTCTGGGTGATGTTGTCTCAGTGAGAACACAGCTGTCCTGCTTGAAGCCAGTACCAAAGAGGTCCAAACTACCCTCCATTTTAGGTGCTGGAGGCAGTCTGAGAGTTAAAGCTTCTCCCTGTCCCAATGCAATAATGAAACAAAGACTTTTGGTCATTACAGCTTTCATGTCTGTGGAATGAAGCATCGCCTGTTATACCACATGCTGCCACATAACAAAGAGAATGTCACCATGGCTATTCACAGTGTTTTAAGTAAAAATCTATATTCAAAGTTCTCTGTTTCTTTAGTAAAGGTGCATTTGCCTTTGACTTGTCAAATGCTGTCCAAGTTCCTCTTCCTCTGAGTTAACAGCCAGCATCCTTAAATAAAAGGCTGCTCTCCTGCAATGCAAGGATGTGAGAGGATTCAATCACATTCCCTCCCTGAGAATATTTAGTGGTGGGTGAAAAAGAAAGGGAGAGAAAGCAGAGAGAATAATTTAGACCAGTTGTGGCTTTAGGCTAAACCTTCCCTTCCCTTCCCTTCCCTTCCCTTCCCTTCCCTTCCCTTCCCTTCCCTTCTTCTTTCCTCTCTTTTCTTTTGTTTCTCCCACAGGTTCACAGTCCCAATAAAGAGGAAGGGACATTCTGAAGCCTCTTGATTTGCAAAGCAGCCCCCATCATATCTCTTCTTCCTTATGCAAGAAAACACATTTTCTCTTTCATTATTGGTGTTGTTCCCATGACTGCATGAGGATTCTCTGCAGAAGTGAGGAAGGAAGGTCAGCAGCTAACACTGATCAGGAATTTTCCAAAAGAACTTGGACGTCTTTCTCTGTTCATCAGCAAAAGGCCAACGGAAATTAGAAGGTTCCAAAATCTGCCTCATTTCCTACCTTGCTTGCTGTTCATCATCCCTGTGTCTGGCTGTCAGGGAACCAAGGGCTGTCTGTCCAGCATGAGGGCTCTTTGATCTGAACAAGTCTAGTGCAAGAAATAACTCCAGTTTTCCACCATACCTCAAAATCATTTTTTTTTAAACTAAGCTGTCATGTTTTTTCAGGATTTAAAGTTCCCTTATTGGTAAAATACAGTCTCATCTACAAATTTGGAAGTACTTCAAGATTTAAAATAAACCTCTACTTTCACTACCTTTTTGTTTCCCAAATACTGCCTTTTACTACCCCCTAAAAAAAATTTGAAAAAAATTAAAAAAGGAAAGACAGCATTTATCTTTTCTTTTTTCCATGCTCCTCAGTGCCAGTGAGAGCAATTGGGAGCTGCCTTCCACCCCCAGATCCTCAGCCAGTAGTTAGTTGCACCAAGCAATAGGTCCACACATGGGCTGTGCCCATGATGTGCATTCTAAGTATATTTAGAATTTGGTTAATAGGAACTCACATAAAGCAATTGCATTCCTATATTTATTTAGTTACAGAAAAAATGGGGTCAATTCTATTTCCAGAGCACTAAAAGCTTGAAGACTTTGTTTGTAAAACCCATCTTTATTTTACACCAATAAGGTAACAAGATATTTTGGGTTGTATTGACTATTTATATCTGTTCATTTCATTAATATTGTTAGGACAGCTTTGAGAACAGTGTGGGTTCATCACTTGGATAGGAAGTCAGAACTCAGTTTATTTTTAAAGTATATTTATTACTCTAGAGATAGATCAAAGTAAACTCTTCTTTCAAACTATCTGATTTTGGTATTTTGTTGTGCTTCAAAAACTTCACCAAAAAAAAGGTCATTTATGTTAAAAATTGAACAAAAATGTGTACAGGATCTGGAAATATTTAATCATTAATCCACATTGCTAATCTACAGTCTTCAGGTATTCAGACTGCCTTGCTTCCAAGATACCCACTCTTGACAAAATAAAATATGACCAGATGCCCTGCAAAACACACACATTTTAGTAGTAAATAAACAAGTTCCCAATAGTTCTCTTGCAGTCAGCAAGGGAACTAATTTCCAGCTGCTTATTTTGTTATAACAGCTGAATAAATACATTCCCAGTATTATAATACCTTCAGCAAGAAAATGATTACACAGTAACTCAAGACCCAGATATATTCCTCCTGCTGTTGTTTATCTGAAAGCAGGTGGGATATGGCTCAGGTATGTCTCAAGAATTTAATAAGATCCTGTAGATCAGGGATCTAAGCCAAGAAAAAAGCTCTCTCATGGGAAGATGTAATTGGGATATTTCTTTTTCATTATTTTATTATATTATGGGTGTATTATAAGTGACTAATTTAATGTGACTGAACTGAAAACAGAAAATTAAATTCAGTAAATGAAGCTTATAGAAAATAACAAAAAACTTTAAAAGATGGACTTTTGTGACATTATCATGATCTCTACAGGGATCATACCTCCTAAAAATAAACTTATTATTATTCTGTTTCCTGGGCTTTGGAGTTTTAGCTTGCTGGTTTTTCAAAATGCATCATTATCTTTAGTCCTTAATAGCTCTATAATCAGTCCTACTATTAATGTTGCAGTATTAGACTTCATTTTCTCAGCAAAATAATGAGGAATGTAATCTCTTGTCTTTGCAGGAATTCTGTGCATTGAGACTGCTTTCCACAACTTTATGTAATAGTACAGCTGTGCAAAGTTCACATTGCAATTTTTAGTACTGCTTTTATAATGCAGATGCCTAGATTTAGAGCTCATTCTTCAGAGGTATAACATGTACAGTCAAGTCCCACTTCTAGACACTGAAAACAGCATTTGTAATTCTTCTGCTGTACCTGAACTATTATGGCCTTGCTGAAATCAAAAAGCCCTAGTAATGGGAAGTCCCTTGCCCTTCACTTGACCAAGATCCAGAGTTTTCTTGAAAAGCCATTTTCTGTGGAGGTCAGGTTGGACTTAGAAGGTAAAGGGAATTTCTTAACAACTTACATAAATATCTGGGTTACTGAATTTCTTTTCTTGTTTTATTATGCCTACAGCGTGCGACAGCCAGAAGTGAAAACCCCCTGATAAATAAGTGTTACCAAGCTCTGATGAGTCACATTTTCTTCTCACTCTTTGAGTGGGGGAGTACACCTGATGTCAAGTGCTGTGTTCATGCTGGGAACTGTAAAGCATGGCCAGACTCTGGGGACACGCTATTGCACAAGTCACTCAACAAAGAGCAGATGCCCAGAGACTTTCTAACCAACAGTGTTACATTAACAGTCCTTGCACAGGACTTCTTTCAGACATTTCTGCTTTTCTTATTGTGGCTTGTTTTTCACATCTTTTTTAACATTTCCTGTAAAGAATTACTGTGACCCTCCAGCCATTTGTAGCACTGAGGCTGACTTGAGTAAATGTGCCTCAGTGCTCAGCGAAATCAGTCTTGGTGAGACTTAAAATATTAAAGGTGAATGAATCCCTCAGATGTCTAGTGGTAAGATACTTAAATTTTAAATTGAGAAGCAAGAAAAAACACCAGATGGTAATGTAATTAATCCTAATGTACATGTCTGTAAATTATTGGGGGAAATGACCTTCAATAAATATCTATTTCTGTCCATTGACCAGAAAGAAAGACAAGGTTTAGGCTTAGGCAGTTGATTGATGTTAAGTAAAATGAATCACACTAGTGGTGGCTGCAGCTAGATCACCTAGTTTTACAGGTCATTGTCGAAAAAGCCAACACCTGCCCTCAGCACAGTGAGTCAGTCAGCCTAAGATAGGAAAGGGGAAGCTAGTCATCCTATATATAGATGTATATACAGGCAGAGTGTGAAAACTCAGTACCTCTGAAGAATGATTCATGGGGCTAAGTGCATTTCCATGCCTCCATTAATCATGGGCCTTAAATTCTTCTATAGGGGTGCCCCAAGCCAACCAGTGTAAAAATCTAGGTTATGCCACCTAGATCAATATTTTTAAGCCTTCTTTTGAAGAAAACACATAATTTTGGATAGTGGTCTCACAAAAGGGAATGAGAACATTAAGTTCTAGCCTTTTTCACTCTGAGCAAGTTTAGGCCCTCAAGCTTTGTGTCATAGTTCCTCAACCATCACTCACAAATACTGAGTGTTCTCATCAGAAAGTAATAGAACCATGCACCCCTTTGCCATTTGCTTTATCTCCTTCCTGGAAAATAATACAGGTCAAGAGGAGTGTTAGACAGTAGTGCAGTCCCAGTTTTCTCCATAAACTTTCCATTTAGAACAAAGGACCTTAGAAATGTTGAGACTTCAAAGGTGCATATTGGTTTTGATTTGTTAAGGTTTGGTAAGTGATCAAAACCACTCACTGAGGCATGGACTGTATTTGGCTCATAAGTCTTAGATTTCAAGAAAACTTCCATGAAACATTCAATTAAGACTTCAGACTGTGCTTTCTTCTCAAAATGGTTGATTTGCAAGTATCTTTGTCTGGTGTTCTTACACCACCTCACAGTACTAAAATTGGACTAATAAAATTGAATGAAGAAATCTGTTCTGATAAGTTCTTAGGGACAGATAATAGTCCCAGGCAAAGATAACTTCAGAGGATTTGGACCATAACATAAGGAAACCCTAATTCTTCTTCATATTTTCTGTTGGACACTAGAGGATAAGATAAATAGAAATGTAAAAGCCATTCAGAAATTTTATATGCCAACAGAGCAGACTGTAATGCAGCTCTGTATACACTTGTTTAAAACTAGACCTCCTGTATCTTAGGTGTAGCATACCTCATGGTGAACCCATTCTCAGACAGACAAGCCTTTAAAAAATCATCTTATTTAATTAGATATTAGTAGTGAGTGACTGAAAAATAATAGGCCTCTAACAAGCATGGTAATTTACATGTTCAGCATTACTAGAATAAGCAGATTATGAGACACTTACAAAGAGGGGTGAACCCTGAAGTGTCTGAGTGGCCTATCACCTTCCTATAACTTATCCTTGTGCATGCAAATGTGCCTTTCACACAGCAAGAAAATGGATGGCATCAGTTTCCCCTTAAATAACTTGATGATCTTGAACACAAGAGTTCCCCTGCCACAGTGTGAATATAAAGTAAACAAGGTCAGGATGGAAATTATGAATCATTGGTTCCATCATTTGCAAGCCGACTCAAGTTGAAAACCAAATGCATTTAACATTGACTCAGACTGGAGCTTCCTGACTCTGTATGTACATGCAGCAAGAGGAAATCCTATTTAAAAAGTAAACCTTCTAAAAAGCAGACTATTCTCAGCAAGATTTCCTGCAACAGAAAGGTGGAAGTAGATCTCTTGATTTTATTTTAACACTTATTTGTGGAAGGACTGAGTGAAAGACAAGAGGTGATTTCATATTTAACAAATGAATTGATCATTGGGCTTCATATTTTGTTCGTGTTCAGGTGGGTGAATGGAAATTGTGTCTCAGCACAACAAAACAGGGTGTAATTTTTAAATGCCTCTTCACATTCAAGGAGCAAAATATTAAGTACAATTCTTCATTATCTACTAAAACAAATATAGCAGGGCACTTTTTAACAGGAAATCTTCCCCTTACTGAAAGTGGTCTATAGGTAACAATATCAAGCTCTAACATCTTTTAGGTAAACTCTTTGATTTAATCTTAATCTGTTTGGAAGTGATAATATGAATTTAAGACAAAATAGTTAAAATAATAAAATGGAGATTAAAAACTAGAAGGACCTCTGCTAAAATATTTGGTCAAATCCAGCATATCATGTACTCAGTAGAAAAGGTATTATTGCAGTTTTACATAATAATTTGTAATTTTGCAAGGAATTATTGCCCAAATTATGAGAGCACTTGTGTCCACCAGCAACTTCCCTTGTTTTAAACAGTCCTTTACAGATAAATAATGATATTTATATTTGTAGGCTCTAGGTCAGAATTCATAGCTGTCTGATGTATCTGTGGCTCTCCAGGGATGTCAGTTTAATTCAGAAAGCATAAAAATATTTGACATATTCAGATTTATTTTTCGGTTTTTTAAGAAGGGCCTGTTTAAATCACTAAAAATGTCCTGTATGTATTTAATCTGTTAATAGACAGATATGTCTAATGTTTCCCAACGACTTAGAAATACAAATGTTATTGCCTTTCAGTACAATGTAGATGCCAGCAAAAATAAATTTCTTTTGAAACAGCTTTTCACTGTCCTGAATTACTGAAGTCAAGATTCATCATTGCATCTCTTCTTACTTTAGCCACATACAATTTAGGTAAAACATCTGAGACAGTTGTCTAAGCTCCCTTTATCATCTACAGGCAGAGACAAGCAATCTCCAAAGAGCAATGTTTTAGATATCTATTTTAGGATGAGCTAAGTCATACTTAGCTAGAAGTGTTTTTCTCTCTCCATTGATGATAAAAAGAGTACAGAGAGTACCCTTAGATGCCTAACTATTAGACAGCAAGAGATAGACAAGGAAGACACTGCCTTAAACACTCAGGAATACTACATTTATATTCATAAACTCTTTTACTGAATACCAAATGAAGCCATTATAAAGAAACATCCAAAAAACATTCAGCCAGATGCTGAAACTGATAATTGATCATAATAGATAATTGTTCATCTATTAAAAGAGCAAACAAACAAATAAATGAGTGAAAAAAGCAACCAAACAGAAAAAGCCCTCACCTCTAAGGTTTTGAGTTTTCAAAGGGCATGTTTTTGAGCCAGTCTGGTGCAACCACCCAAAAATAATAAGTTCCCAAGATGTATTGAGAAATAAAGCATTAATGCTGTTGTGCAAGAGATCAAGATGAGTCTGTTCATCTGTGGGCCTATGATGAACACAGACTGGAACAGACTTAGCAAGGGACTGCCAGGGTAATAACAGAATTTAGACTAAGGAAACAAAAGTTGAGTGGCCATGTGTTTGTTTTATGGGGGCAAGAAGAGATTCAGAAGAGCTATTTTAAGCTAAAGAACAATGCTGGCATTACAATACCCTAGTATAAGTTGTGCAGGAATAAATTGCTCTGGAAATTGAAACAGTCAGAACAATAATGTTTTAAAACAGTCTTCCAGTCAAAATAGAGGCAGAAGTCTTAGCTGCTTGTTTAGATGAAATCTGAGCCTTTAATGCATGGGATAATCAGATATGATGCCTACAACAGCTGAGGAGCTGACTCCATGTCCTCGCACTCTTAAATATCCAGAAGTGGTACCAAATCCCACAGACAGCTCCAAGGAAAGAATACAATGAGAAAAGCCTTCCTAACCATCTATTTCCAGTGAAGGCTTTCAGACAAAAACATGATAAAGAAAAAATGTTATTAGCCATCAGACTTCATTTCCTGACTAAATCTAAAAGGCTCATGTTGAGCCCAAAATCATTAGAAAAGTAGCATGGCATTAAAGAACTGATATCCTGAAGGAAGGTTACTTAACTCCTACTTTGAAGATGAAGGGTGCTACCTTTATGAATTTATTGTTTTGCATGGATGCTTGTGGAAGCACGGCTTGAGTGTCCTCAGACACGCTGTCTCTTCAGCCCTGAGCTCCCTGGTTATTTCATCAACAGAGCTGAGAGTGACCAGACTCCATGCCAGAATGATAGCTGGGACATTTTTTGTCACACATGTGAGAAGTCATGTCCTAGGAGTGACCTTCCAATCATATCTCTTTTGGACATCATCTCTGGTTTCTAACCTCTCTTAGGCTCAGTGTGGATGGGATCAGAACAGTCTGTTCACTCACATACCTTCAGCAGTTGTGTGTGTATGTTGTGGGGTTGAACCTAAACAAAAGTTTGTATTACCATATATTGAAACATGACCATGTGCCCATGACTGAAAGCATTCAGTCATGAATCTCCTGGATCTCCAATTATTATGTAACTAGCTCAGGGATTTCCTTCTTTTACTGCCTCTCATTTCATAACATAAGCGAAAAAATGCTCTGGAAAATGGGAAAAGCCATCCTTTCACCACACTCTAAAAGCACCCTGAAAGAAAGGACTGGAGCAACGAAGCTAATTTTGTTTATTTTGCCCACAGATTTTTGTCATAACCCTGAGCAAACACTGCTGTGTCATATCCAACAGTACTGCATATGTCAAATATATCCAGAAGTCTGAATATGGTTAAAAGGTGATACTGACAGTAAGATTCAATGATCAGTAGTGGCTTCAATCGAATTTCTTATTTACTGTGTCTACCATGGCAGGGTGTGCATAAGATAACTATTTTTGAGGCCTTTTTCTTAACTGGACAACAGTTAGTTGCACACAGAAGCCTGAAGGATTTTAATTCTCTCTAATATTGCCAGATTTGTACTAACGCAGATACAATGCAAGGGCCGAGGTCACAGCTACTCCCCTGGGAGGAAGCCAGGAAGCCAGGCTCTCCATGCCTCAGCAAACTCTCAGATACTTGTCAGCCCTTGACTAATATTTCACCGGTACTCTGGGATCCTACGTCACTTTTCTCCCTTCAGGGAAGCAGCAGTCAGGCTGACTGGCTGTAAAAGCAGGTGCACTCCAATCTAACATGTTGACATCTAAGCACAGAGGCTGAACCAATTTAAATTCATCTGTAAAAGCTTGCAGCCTATTTAGTAGCAGTTAAAGAATGGGGGTTTTTTATAAATATCCATTCAGTTTGTTTTGTTTTGCTATTTTTATGGGAAGAGAAATATTTTTATATCAGCATCATTTTGCCATTACAGCATCTTACTAGACACACTAGACACTATTAATGCAGAGTACTTTTGGCCAGTAAGGTGCTAGCACCATAGTATTGACAAACAGAACAAAAAGAAAAATTAATTTAGCCCTTTCCTTAGAGTATGCATATACCTACAACAGATATGTGATCAACAGGGATCAAAGGGCTCCAGGTGGTTGAAATAAAGTTTGTGGTTGCAGTGCAGATTTTAAAGCAGATTAAACACAGGTCCTCCAATAGAACACGTAGATGATGAAGCTGAAG
Source organism: Pycnonotus jocosus (assembly GCA_013400435.1). Lineage (NCBI taxonomy): Eukaryota > Metazoa > Chordata > Aves > Passeriformes > Pycnonotidae > Pycnonotus > Pycnonotus jocosus. Next base: position 359,344 of record VWYP01030171.1, read on the forward strand.
TTAAAGCTTGGCCTTCAGTGCTGTACTGGATGCGATTTAGAGCAGATCTATGGCTGCTTTCAGCTTGGTTTTCTCAGGAAACAAAAATATTCAGTTGCCCTTTCAACTATGAGTTCACTGCTCTCCTGGAGCCAAAATATTTTCTCACTGTGGATCCAGGATAGCCACAGCCCTGACAGTCTTTTCCCCATTCAGATTTAAGGTAAGAAGTTATTGCAACAGTGAAGGTTTTAGCAGGAGCCAAAGGTAACCTTTTGAGAACAGAGGACACTAAATTAGGAGCTCTGGGTTCACTCACTGCTTTGCTTATTTTTCCTTGCTCATCTGAAGAAGATGAACAGAAATGATTTTTTTCCAAAACTTTGATGACTTTTTTTGTTTGCTTAGCCTTGGATAGCCTACACTTACTCTCTTCCTTGAATTTACTGGCAGAGATGGATTAGGTATTTTTAAATATAAACACTAGGGAGAGATAGGTTGGATGAGTTTACATGACTAGTGGAAAAACTTCCACCGAAGTAAACAAGTGGGGTTTGCTCTAAGGTGGTTTTGGAGATAAACTACACAAGGAGGAGAGCTTGGAATGGAGTACATGCAGCTGTTTCCAATTTTTATTAAAATATAGCAAGATGTTTTCCCCAGGAGACATCTTGTTATTAAAAGTCAGGCCACATAAAGCAGAAAACAATTACATTGTCTTGATAATTTCTTATGTTAAATAGGTTAGGGCATCAAGTACAGAATCATATCTGCAAAAGGCATGAAGCTGTATATTGAGATCTTGTAGGAATTGCCATGTTAGCTGTGTCCTGTCAGCAAGGTTTTAATAACAATGAAGATAACAGATGCTGCTTATCTAATGTTTTTCTTCTGTATTGCTTGAGGCATGTTTCAAAGAACATATTATTATCCCATTCTTGTAAATTGAGTATCTGAATCATTAGAAAGATCAATGACTTGTTTAAGGTCATGTGCAGAAGGAGTTTTGCAAATGGTCACAAAAGCTATTGATAAGATTTTAGTAAGTTTAAGAAAATGTGTTTTCTTTAAATAATCTGTATTTTTCAATTAGTCATTTGCAGAATCTATTTGATATATGTCGCTGTTCCTTTGCTGAAGGAAAGCAGATTGTCAGGCTATGGTCTGTCAGATTTTTGCTGTGGAAAAATTAATGACATAGAACTAAGGGAATTTAGAAAATTCATGATGAATTCTGGAACGTTATTCATACTATACAGTCTATTACTTTGATGACACAACTACATCCAATGAAATCACTGGCACCTGAAAACTAATGAGTATCACTCTGTGTCATTAAATTTAAAGAATGTATTTTTATCTCAAACATTAACTACTAAGACAAAGTAAGCAGTAATTCCCAGTCTGGAAATGAGAGGTAAGGTAGTAATTCATATGTTCTGAGGAGCAGCTTTCTTCTCCTCACTTATAATCTCTGCCTCTTAATTTCAGCTCATTTATTGTTGCAATCTGCCTCCTCCTCCTCCCTGCAAAACCCTTGTGCAAAAACAAGTCTCAGGCTGCACAGGAGTTTTTTATTTTTTGTGTGAATGGTGTTTTTGCCCCAGAAAATACAAGTGTGAAATGATGTCTATCAAAATTAAATAGTCAAAATTTGTGGCAGTGGCTGAAAACCTTTAAGGAGAGAATTAACTAAGACATATCTAAAATTTAGAAATTCAATTAAGCCTGTTGAATAGGGTCTTTTTGCAGCAGAATGAGGGAGAGACACTTCAAGTAAATAACCTAAAATAAATATCTATGATATGTGGGATGTTCTCTTTATACTTCTATCTTATATAAGTGACATATGTTACTAACAGGAAAAATTGCCCAAGGTTTATATGTCCAAAATCAGGTTATATGAATTTCATTCTTTGTGATAAATCCTTCATTGCAATCCAGAAAATAACTTTAACCTGATGTTCTTGAAAGATTATAACAGGGCAAAGTCTAGCAAATATCTGGCCTTAAGAGCCCAAGAGAGGGCCTTTGTTTATTTTATATATGTACAGAGAAATCTTATTAAATGTATCCTTTCTTACAGCACATCAAATTTAATCGGGCCAACACATCATAGGGAAAATGCATATTGTGTAGAAGCAGTTATTTAATGCCACTTCACAGCTGAGTAGGCAGAGGTTTTGAGGACAATATCAGACTGGAATTGCAAAGAAACTGAGTAAGTTTTCTGGTGACTAAAAGAATGAAAACTGGATGCCTTCAACTTTATTCTAAGTGCAGCAGCACTGCCATCTACTCAGTGGGCCAGATACCAAACAAGTTTCTGAAGGAACCCAAAGCTACAGATTCTGGAGGTGATAATAATCCTGAAGGGACAGAGCAAGCAGCATCCAAGAGGGGCATCTCAGAATCCTTGAGAGAGAGATAGGTTGTCATTCATCACTGCATGCTGGGAAGAATGAAGAATAACAGGTTTTGTAAACTCAAGAATACAGCTGAAAACTGGATGGTAACTGTCTGAGGAGTCATTCTCTGGACTGGTTTTTCAGAAGAACTAGGGAGTGGAAATCAGTCTTTTTTATTTTCCAGTGAAATTTGATCAGTTTTAGTGTTAATAGTGAACATAGCTTAGGACCTGTTGAAAGCCCTGTTAAAACAGACTCCTACAATAGAAATCAACAGAAGTCACATGGACAGTAAATGCTGCAGCATTTCATGGGAGTAAAAATAAATCTGCAGCAATAAGTTTGTAAGTGTTTACAACAATTGCGACATTCTTCCATAAAGACATACCACAGGGAATGATGCAAATTATAGTCTTCAGGATGTTAAACTGGATTCAGCTGACTACCCTGGAGATACTCTCTCTTCACTAGTGAGAAAGCAGTTGACTGTTGAGTATATATTGGGATTTGGGGAATTTTTCAGAACAATTCATATAAGAAGTTTATAAATAAGGAGTAAAAATCAATCTCCTTGGGCAATGGCAAAATGAAGTAATCTGGAAGACTTGATGAATGGTGATGACAATGATAACATTTTTATCAATAGAGGTGACAAAACCAGTGTATTGCAAATTTTTCTCTTTTTTAAATATGTTAAGCTAGGGGAGAAATAAGATGAAGAAAGTACTTTTTTGTTCTCGTGTTTAGTCTAAAACCAACAGAAATTTCTTGGAAAGCAGAAGTGTGTTTTAGTTGGCAAAGTATGTTGTAGTAAGCCTGCTTCAAGTGATTGCAATTTTAAAATATTTGACTTGAAATTGTAAGGACACAGTGGGATTAAGCATGAAGATGTGGCAAAACATTTGGGGATTTTGGGAACAGGGTGACTTAGCTCTGGAGATGGTGATACTGAAAGGTCCATAGCAGGTCAAAGAACTACACCAGAAATCTCTACACATACCTTCTTGTCATGCACAGAAAACTAATTATATCCTGTTTGGGAAGGGAAGGCTGTGGAGCACAGGCACCACAATTTCTAAAAGTTATGGAAGATGATTTTCGGTATAAATTTCTGTATAAACTGTCTGGTACTTGATAATAGTTTATTTTATTTTTATCTGCTGTTAAGAAGGACAACATTTAATTGTTTATGAAGATGATTGCCTACAGAATGGAGATGATTTGGTTCTATTCAATAGATAATTAAACAGAGGACAGTCCTAATCAGCTGCATACACAACTCTTCCAAACAACTAATTTCCCAAAACTGAGGGCAAGAATGAGTAATATTGAGTAGGTGGGAAACACAAACAAAAAGTGAGAGAAAGTGAAGTGATTATTAGAAGCAAAAAAGCCATTTTTCCACAGTTAAGAAAGGAAAATTTGGCCAAGAGCCCATTCAGATACCGTATTTCAGCTATGGTATCACAGCCCACCACATTTTTGTGATGGTATCACATGAAATGAAGCAAGTAAAATTGTTAATAACAATATAGAAATGCAGTTTTGAGAACATACTATTTTGTATCAGAAGGTTTTTAAATATCTATTAGTCATCAGCAAGGTTATTAATCAAATGCTTGTTAGGAGTAGGCTTTTTAAAAGACAGAAACCAACATGACTTTTACCCCAGAGTTATAGATGAGAGGTTTCAGACAACTAGCCTGCTGGTATTCCAATACAATTTAGTTTCCTAAGAAAACAGTGTTTGTGTGATTATGCTGTCTGCCTATTGAGATGCCTGTCTGCTGTCTGCTAAAACTCTTCATTTTTCCAAAATTTCAACTACATTTGAGAAAGTGGTAAAATATTAAAACATTTTTAAAAAAATCCTGAAACTTTCCAGAACAGAAGTGCTATTTGGGAGTTTCAGTTCTAAAGTTCTTAAGGAAAAAAAAAAAAAAAAAAAAGGGTCCACATCGTAATTTGAAAGATAGTATGTATCAGGAAAATTAGGCTGATAAATTTAAAAATGTAATACCCAATTATCAGATAGGCTCAGTATTTAACAGTATGCAAAAGAATCACTATTTTGATTTGAACAACACAGTATTGCTGATTTTAGGCAGCAGTTACTCTATCATTCAATTCCTGCTAAAGTGGCTGTTATTTCCTTGCACAGAAGCAAGGCAGCATCTTACTTGTAAGAAAAATAGATCTTAGATCTCTGGATGTCCAACCTGGTAGGAAAAAAATATATGTTTCATACAGCAATAACAAGGAGTTTTAGCTAATCAGTGCTCACATTGGAGACAGTGACTTCCAGTTCCTAATGAGATTCAGGTTAGCTGGATTTGTGACTGTAGAGTCACTGCTGCAGACAGAAATGGGAGCCTCTTCCAGCTCTCAGTTTCAGTGCAAGAGAACAAAGAGAGCTGCATAAATTCAGTGTTATAAAAGGAGTTCATTCCTCCATTTCTCCTCCCTTATTAAACATTTCCAGAATTTTGATTCAACAAAAACCAGTCATTCTGCTACCCCAAGCCCAGCAGAAAACAAGACCCTTGCCTGCTCCTGATGTTGCACATTTCTATTCAGTGGTGCACATCTCTGCAGCCTGCTCAGCTGCTTCATTTACACCTGCCAATGTGATAGTCAAACTTTAAATGCCTTCCTGTCCCTGGTTGACAAGGTGGTGTTAGGTCACAGGATGGACTCAATGATCTCAAAGGTGTTTTCCAGCTTAGCTGATTCTGTGATTCTGCAGCAGTCAGGTTGATGAGTGGGGAGCACAGGAAAAGAAGCACAGAGCCTTTCAAGGTGTGAGAACTTGTACAGTATTACTGAGAGCACAATTTGATGAAGAAAATAAACTGTGTCAACACCTTCAGAGAAATAAGCCAAGACAAAACTCTCTCACAAAGGAAGTCTTCAAAAGTTTTTGGTTTTTTAAAAATTATTCTTGTTCAGCAATTTTTCCATAACTTTTCATTAGCAAGAACTGGAAGATCAAAATGTATGGCTATTGCAAAATGTTACGAAAAGGTCAGCAGCTGTAGATCTGCCCTGAATCTACAGCATCAGAAACAGCCAACACATATTCCCTTTCCATTCACAACCTCTCCTCTGGTAAGAGTGCTACAGTACTTTACTGAGGGGTTGCTGAAATGTTTCCTTTCATTGTCCTCTCCCATGAAGTCATCTGTGGATTTCATCATAAAGCCAGATTTGCACTCTGAGCTGCAGAGGGTGGGCCTGCTGTCACACAGTGTTCAGTTCTGTGTCTGGGGAAACAGGCATTGCTCCATGGATGCTCCGTGCGTAGGTTCCTGCAATCCAGGATGCCAGCAGGCAAGCCAGGCTGTATCAGGACAAACAAATATGAGTCATAGCAGCCAGAACTTAATGCCACTCCATTTCACACTCCAAAGGCAATGGCTCTAGCAGCAGCCTGTTCTTAATATGCAGAGGCATCAGTTCAGGAAAAACACAGCAACCTGCTGAATAGCTGGGGAGGGAGAAGGGTTGTCTGAGGGCTTGGAGTGGGTTTTTTTGGTGTAATGTGCCTTGGTATTTTTTACTGCAGTTAATGCCTTAGATACCTCTGCTTGGAGTTGAACCTGTTTAACTTGTAAGCACAGACAGAGGGTAAAGTTAGAAGGTTAGGCACTCAGCCTTCGAAGAATTTAAACCCTGTTTCCCCACACACTTCATGAAAAGGTTCTCTCCCCGCAGCCTTTCATAATGCAGGGCATTGCCACCCAGCAGGACTAGCACTTTAACTTGAGAGAGCAGTGCTGAAATTTGTTTGCTCAGGTCCATAATATTTGCAAAAGCAGCAGACATTTCTGGCTGTAGAATTTTGAGATCCTGAGACCAGAATCAGGCCCTGGTGGTATTTTTTAGGATCCATAAAAATTAGACTATTAGGAGTTGGTTGTTCTGTGCTGCTTCTCCTTAAAGAACACCTTTTCAAATATGTATCTGTCACATCTACATCAAAGACCCTGGAAACTCGGTTCAGCTTCTTTCTCTTAACACTCCTACCAAGTCTGCTTCACATATAGTCACAGGTGTGGGCAAGTCTCTTTCTTGATGATCTTTCAGCTGAAAAAATGCATCTCACTGAGTCACAAATCTCAGAATATTTCCATGGTTCTTTGGTGGGAGGTTCCTCTTACCACAATGCCCTGCAAGTAATGCTATATGTCCTCTCCAAATTTTTATCCCTCCAGATGTTTTTGGCTTCTGGTATTCTTTCCTACTGGTTTTTGTTTTATTCTGCTATTTATTTTTTTTTTTTCAATGCAGTCACTACCTGAGATGTGGAAGATCAAGTTGCACATGACTGAAACACAGGTGATGTCTTCTATGATTGCTGATAACAGTATTTATTCTTTGACTTTGTAGCAAAGGACCAGAAGTTGCTTTCATAGCTATCTTGAGCTACGCTGTGCATCCTTCCATAACAATATAGGTTTTGCTCATATTCATTTTTGTAAGCAAACGAACCATGAATTCCCTCTAGAGAAACAGGAATGCAGGAGTGATTTCCAAGAATGGCAGACTTGGCAAACATCATATGCAAATCCAGACAATTTCTGTGTCCAACACATTCTTGTTAGATCCTAGAGCTGGCCACATTTTATTTTTACTGTTATATTACCAAGAGAAATCTTATTTTATGGTACAGTCACTCAATCTGTATGGTTCTCACATTTTCCTCTCTTTCAAAATCCCTTTCATTTCCAGAAATAGCAACATCAATGATTGATTCCACCTTCAAGTTTTCTTAAATCAGCCAATGTCATGCTGGGCTTTCTCTACCTGTACAGCTGTTGAGTCATACAGAATTTATACACTATTTTTCTGAAGTGCTTCTTAATGTTATGTCTCCATACTTCTTTAGCACATTTCAGTTTATGGTTCTTTTTCAGCACCCCCCAGTGCAGATTTCCACATGTCTGACAATGTAACTTGTCAGGGAGCCTGCAAACATTGACCATTGAGTTACAATATGTTGCTTTAATTTTATGTCCTATTATGTAAAAAGACTGATGGCAGGATTTGCTCAGGAAGAATGTCTCGGGCAAGAATGAACAATGCATTGCCAACTAAGATTCTGTTTTCCTAGCATCATAGTCCTTCCAAAACATAGCATGCTATGCTAAGATTGTTGTTTTGTGAAATGGATTTTTTTCCCTAATTTCCCTATTTGTGCATGACATTATGTCAGGACAGAGACATTCAGCTGCCTACTGTAGTCATAACCAAAATAGGCAGTCACAACAAAAAAGTTAACCTGAAAATTCAATAAGAATGCATGTCTAAATGTATAATTTAATTATCAAAACTAGATTTTGCTGCCCAAAATATTAAACATGATTGTGGCTGAGAAGATAAAGTACGAGTTGCTTTCAAATAAACAAGAGCACCACAAAAAGAAGTGATCTAATATGTCTGCTATTCCAAACGTGCAGGCCAAACATTTGATACACAAAATCATTATCTTTAAAATGACATATTAGCTTTGGGCTGAATTCTCCCTTATCAGTGTTCAGCACAAAGAAGTAAGGAGGGAAAGTGAAAAACATGATTAAGATAGGATGAAAAGGTAGTCAAGGAGAACATATATGTCTCTTCTTAGATCTTATTTGTTTGTCCATACTTGTTTGTACTATTTTCAATATACAAAAGAGATGGCAATGCCAGTTTAACTACTCCTGAGAAGGAAGTCTGGAAAAGTGCAGTAGTTGCTGCATTCTCACTACACAGAATGAAATCAGGAAGTTCAGCATCTGATATTTACTTGCTTACTTTGTATTTCTAATAAGTGCACAGAGCAGCTTGCTGCCATTGTGAAGGACAGGCTCCAAAACTGAATGTGGGTTACATTTTAACAGTCTAAAAAAACAAAAAAAAAAGGATTGTGGGAGTGTAAAAAAGGGGAAAGGTGACAAAATCTAAACAGTAGGATAAACAGTAGGATATATTCTACAATGATTTTTCTAGTTCCTATCTCACATTCTTAATGAATAATTTAAAAATTTTTAGGCAATATTTTTTTTTCCTTTTAGCAGTCAATTTTAATTTATTGAATTGTTAATGATGCTTCAAAAACCATTAAACTGTTGTGGTTTTTTTAATAATTGCTTAAATATCCAATCTCAAAAATACAATCTATTGAGCTAATGTGTGCTCACTGGAGGGAAATTAATATCTTAAATCTCTGTACCTCATCTTCTTTCTTGAGAGGATTAAAAAGAAACTCTACTTGTTCAAAGTGGAGCCTTTACATATAGAAGGTTACTTTTTAAAAATAAATAAAAAGCTGTATAAATACATAAATAGAGATTAATTAGCTCTTCCTATCCCCCGGCCAAAGAAACCCGAACCCCCTACAAAGCTCACTTTATATAGTAGAAATGCTGGCACAAGTGGCCACATTACTTACCTTACGGAGGATTTGGTTTCATATGCAGATAGCTCTTCACAGCTTTGAAAATAACTCCCAAAATGTCAGATTTCTGAAAAATCACAAAGGAAAATTTGTGTTTCAAGTTAGTTTTTCAAAACAGTTCTCAATTTTTCTAAAAGTTACATTTTTTAATCAATATTTTCTTGACAATCAAAAGCAAACAACGTAGGGTTTTCATCTCTCTGGCATTTTCACTAGAGGTTTAGTCATCCTAAGGGCATTTATTATAATTAAAAAGGTAACATTCCAATCAGCAAAACAGAATGTTTTCAAGATGTCTGTATTTTTTGTTCATTAGTTTCATTTTCTTGATCATGTTTAAAAAACAAAACAAAACAAAAGCAAACAACCCAGAATTAATTTAATCCCCTAAAATTCCTGGCTTTTACTACCAGTCAGATACCAGACCTGTTGGTAAATTTGTTCTCTTTGTTATCACTCCAGATAAAAAAATATTATTTAGATGATTTTCATGAATCTCTTCAACAGACAGTGATTTAAAGTGTTTATATAAGAGCTATCCATTATTACTACAGCCAGCATACCTGAAATGTCAAGTGCTCAGATTGAAAAACTCTTTCAATAAACATGCCTGTTGAAAATTTTCAGTAAAATGTAAATTTTGTTAAAAATATGGTTTTGTGATAAATGAGTTCCTCCCAAGAATTATCTCTAATTTGTGAAACTCATGTTTTCTGTCTAGTTTGGCTTGGTTGCACTTGGCTTTGTTTTAGAAAGCAGGTACATTTAGGGGTTTTTTGGTGCAGAATAATCTTCAGTGCTGTATTTGCTCAGAAAGATTTGCCAAAAATATTTTTTTCCTCAAAGAGAAGAAAAACTTAAACTCAAACTGTTCTCAACAGTAGCCACCCATCTTTCCTCTCTCTGTTCCTCACTAGGACATTTTTATCAGAAAAAATTTATAATTTCCCAAGTCATTCCACTAGTCGTTGGACTTATTGTAGGAAAAGATTGTATTTCAGCATTAAGTATATGCTTAATATTAATTTTTATTCCATTTTATATAATTTAATCAGTTGTTTGAACTATGTGGTTTCAGTAACCAGGCCTATCCACATGAGTTTAGAGTACTATTAAGCCTAGGTTAATTTTGGTGTAAACAACAACAACAAAAAAATCTCATAACTGTGATGGTTCTTGTAACTCTGCAGACATAATTAAAGAGAAACCACTAAAATTCAGCCACATACCCAGCAGGTAGTAATAACTTTCAGTCACTATTCTAGTAGGTTTTTGTTAGTTTGACTATTGGCTTCTGGAAGTTGCTGCTTCCTTCATTCTCATTTCCTTTATTCAACGGACAAGTCCTATTATTTTCTAGTCACAGCAATTGCTTTTGATGTAATGTCATCAAAAATCCTAATTCAGACAAGCCATAATCATCTTGCAGTTGGAAATGTAGTGACTGGGTCAAGCACTGACTACATCACCACTAGAGGGAGAGTGCACATATTAAAAAGTAGTTAAATATTCAATTCTGTATATTACAATGGCCAAAAGGTCAGGTACTTCATAATTTGGTTTTGGCCTAATTAATTTATTCTTTCATAAGCTTTAAACTGTGCAAATATTTTTATTTTAATGTATTTAGAAATGGAGAAGAAGAAGACTAAATCCCAAAGGAAAATGAGCCCCTAACAGACAAAATTTAGATTATTAAGTGAATTATTGTACACCCAAAAGGTCAGAATAGTCTAGAAATTCCATTTATTTGATAAGTAGTCTCTTCAGCAAGTCTAGCACTTGAGCTAGAGCATCTTTGAATCACCCCCTCAGCTGAGTCACAGCAAAATTCTGTACCCTTTTCTGCAAATTAGACTGTTTTGGCTGGAATTAACTGGACACATATGTGGCCACCTGCTGCACATTCTTTAGTCTGAAGTTTTTCAGCAGCTTGGTTTATATCTTTGAATAATTTTTCCATTAGAGAAGGTAGGAGCGAGGAAAGGGCAGTTCCTCCTTTGGTTTGGTTGATTCTCAGCCCGGCAAATTACTACCAGGTTGCTCCTAGGTGGGACCTGTTGCTGAAAGAGTACAGAGGTTTATGTGTCAGACATGTATTTTCACATCTGAAAGAATTTGTTGAGTCAGTGCTGAAAGAAGATTCCTTTGCATGATAATATTTTATTCAGGTTTGTAAACCAGATTTTAGATGTACATATTACATTTTTTAAAATATAAATTTAAATAATTTTCTAGGTTTACAAATGGGTTTGTAATTGCATGTAATTGTGCATGCATAAAATGAAAATGTAGAAAGAATAGTTGAACATTTAGCTTCTTTCCTTTGCTGCAGAGATCACATCCAGCACCTTGGATGGAATAGCAACAGTCTCCTTTTTATCTTTAGTGTATTTTGTCACTTGTCATCCTTCTTGTTATCTTTCTCTCTCACACACACACACTCTCCCCACACATCATCCTTTCAAGCCAAGCAACAATAATCATAGTCAGATTAAGAATATCAGATATCCACAATGGCACCCTCATGAAATTTTGTTCAGCTTAATAGAACAATTTCTCATACAGGACTTCAGCCAGCATCAGACACACAGTCAGGGAAGCCTGATCCACAGTGTCCCTGGGAACAGGGACTATCAGTTTGGTTTGCTATGACTGTATGCTTGCATTTTTCACTGCCCACAAAGATTCATCTCAAGTATCTAATATACTTTGTATGCCAAAATCCACAGCATTTCAGCACCCATGATTTTTTTTAACCTCCATGATTATTTATAAGAAAAGTTTATATCATATTCTCATGCTCCATTATTAGCTCCACTGTCAAAATGATTCAGTCATCCACTCAGAGTGTTACCCATTACAAATAGGAAATTTGGAAAGCTAGGCAGAAAGTTCACAAATGAAACATGCTCTTAAAATGGTTAATCCATAGTTTTCAGTAGATACTTATGAATAATAAATACATGTGTAGGAGGTAATCAGTCTGGACTGGTATGGGATAGGAATAGGTGATGGCCTACTTATAAAAATGTCTACCCTTAATGTTACATTAAGGAAAGCAGACTACACGTCTGGTTTTCAACTTTGATTATTGAATTATGCATGAGCTTATCTAGAGAGTTCTAAACCAACTTTTTATTTGTAAATATTCATTAAGCTCATTCACGTATGTCAGCTTGGAAACCCCAGTTTTAATGACTGTTGTTTCAAAACAGTTTGACCAGTTTGCTCTGCAGTCCCTCCCATCATCACAGGAGACTGGCTGCACTCACCATTGCCTGTGTCTAACAAAGTTAAACCTTGATAACACCAGCCATCCACAAAACCTTCATCACTTTGGGGAGTATCCAGGCTCCAAACGATGCCAGGGGCAAGGCGTGCAAGGCGTGGCAAGGCCAGGGTGCCTGAGGCTGAATACAGATTCTGGTCTTCTTGGGGTGGCCCTTGGGAAGGAAAGGTGCAGGGGAAGGAACCTCACAGCCTGGAGCATGTTTGGGTGGAGGGAGGTCAGGGATATGCCAGGGCAGGGAGGGCTGGTGACAATGACCAGAGAGAGGTAACAGGGAGCCCCAACAGCATTCCTGATCCTGAGCAGGGTATTTCCAGAAATCTAAATAAACAAAGTTTGTGTAAGACAGGAGGAGTGAGGAAAAGAGACTGTAAAGAAAATAAAACAAGCCTAAAGACATTTAGCATGCTTGTTACCTTGGCAGTATTGAGTAATTTAGCAAGTGACTTCTCCTTAGTACCTGTCACCCTTGGTTTTGCATGTTTTACTTTGCCTTCTGATGTTTTCATATGCCTTCTGATGTTCATGGAACTTGGAGCTGAGTTCTCACACTTTCTCTTGTATACAATGAGATGTTTACATATTTTGTCTTCTAGGAGGAGTTTCTTGAGTGATGGTGATGTTCACCAACGAGATTAGAGAGGTGGTGACACCTGTGACCAATCTCTTGCCATTCTGGACAGTTGTATATATTGGAGTCAGAATTTGAAATAAAGAGAACAGAGAACATTGCTGCTGACCTCAGGCCTTGCCCTGCCTCCTCCTTTCGTGTCCTACTGCGACAAGTACCTTCCATCCTAACTAGCACGGAAAATACAAATAAATGAAAATAAATCAGATTCCAGACAGAAAACTGATTTCCTGACTGTGAGTTTTTAAATACAGTTGAACATTTCTCAATATTTGAATAAATTTTTAAAGAAATAATTATATATCATACTTTAACAGCTGTTCACTTAATGTGAGAACAGTCTATTATCCATTCTTCAAAAATAAAAATATTTATAGTAATTGAATCTAATAATTTTAAGATGTTCTCCTTTGGCTCCTGAGCTTGAACTTCTGTAGAATTAAATGGACATAGATCCATTTATGCTGGTGCTTACTATATTCACAGGGGCTTAACTGTAACAATTTATCTTATTTCTATTATCATTAATATAATCAATGTAAGACATAACATAAAAAGAATAGAAGAGACAAACCAAATTTTAAAATATGTATGCTTTTTTATATCATCAGGAAAATAAATCTCATTTCAAATATCATTGGAGGCTGCTGGAATAACTTCTTCCCATCAGCCTAATGGCCAGGTCACACAAATTTTCAGACAAAAATTCTTCTTAAAAAGCAAAACCTTGCAGTCACCAATGAAGAAATGCTTATTATTAAACATTAATACCTCCCTGTGAAATACTCCATGGTCTCCCCTTCTTAACTGAGAAAGAAAGATGCATTGAGAATGACTGGTGTTGGGCATCAGCAGAAACAAAGTAGATTAAAAGAAATAACTTCTTTTTATTATTTTTACCTAATCTGAGGATATCTCAATAATGCTGCATTTCTGAGGGGCCTGGGGTTTAGCAACTGTAAATGCTGGGTTTGCTTTAGGACTAGACAAACATGACACCACCACCCCCTAAAAAAAGAAAATTAACAAAGAATATCAATTATGAAAAAATGGAGAGTGTTCTGGGAAACTTAAATTACAAATCCCTAGAGCTCTGAAAAGAAGAATAAGGAAATTGCTTTCTCCCTTTGGGCATGACCTTTTCTTTTGAATGGATTCCACAGAATAAAAAGAGGAATCATCTTTTATTTAAACAGGAAGCAACTTGAGGCAGTTAGGGGCTCTTGGGAATATTTAAACACATGCTGAGAAAGAAATTGAAAGCCATGACTATTTCAAGGACAGAACTTGGGCGATCTATGCCGTTAATGTGATACCCAGTCCTCCTGACACCAAGAGCAAAAATAGCATTTATCCTTTTATCAATTCACAGCATTAGCAATGCAACTGCCTGTGATAATGCCTGAAATTATGGAGTGAGCTGTTTTCAGGGCCTTCTGGAAGGAGTGGACACTGCTGGTAGGTCCATTAAAAGTTACATTTGGGTAATTTAATTCCTCCAGCCCAGCTCCATTCACAGCTTCTCCTTTCTTCCAAGTTACAGTCTGTTGAATCAATAGCCATTAGAGCAAATCTACCTCAGTGGGAAAACGCCCTTGTCAAACCCCAGCCTGACTCACTGTCATCATTTCAGATCCCCGTTTAAGCAAAAACAGTCACATTTGAATTCTCAGATGAGATGTACTCTATTTTAAAACAATGCCAGAGCCTGCAAGCAATGCAGGCTTCTGTGATACCCATAGAAGAAACTCCAGCAAACAAGGTGCAAAAAATCTGAGACTCATTTCAGTGTCTCTTTTTTCACTTGCTTCTGTAAGAACAGCTGCAGTCTCCAAAATGTAACCCAGACTCCTGATTTAATCTCTTGTCATGTATTTGCAGCTAAATGACATTTTGCATTTGTTTTATTGACAGACTATGAGCCTATGTCTGTTTGTGGCCTTCCAGAAGAGCTCTATACCATTCTGCTTGCTTTTATCAGCGCTATCACACAGCAGGACACTAGAGTCTAAATCCACTTTCATTTCCTCAGGGCCTTCACCTGGCCAGAAAAGGGTGTCCAGAGACCTGACATAGCCATGAACACAAGCAAGAGGTGTTTTCAGGAGCCTTTCGGGATCAAGGCTGATACCTTCCCCTTGGGAGGCAAGACAAAGCAAGCCTTCTGAAGCAACCTAGGGACCATAGTCCCCACAGCACAGGACAGGACTTTGAGTAAAATCTGAATGCTCTCTAATCCACAAATTATTAAAAGATACTACCTAGGGTTTAGAAAACTAACATATTTAGCTGCACTATTTCCAAATATATTTTAGCCACCCAAAAAAAAAAAAAATCTATCACAGTCAAGCTAATAGTAGACACTCTATGAATATATTTGAGCTTGCACTTACTAGGTGGAACTCCATGAATACATTATTCACAACTGAAAATGAGTTTTCTTTTTGTGTCCTTCCTTGCATCTTCCTTTTTTTTTTTTTTTTTT